>CABHPP010123399.1:49238-59603 GCA_902168425.1 Peromyscus attwateri | reverse complement strand
CCAGACACACATTGGAGTGTGTGTCTCCAATGCTGGCTGTATCCTTGAACACACAGAGATCTACCTAGCTCTGCCTACCAAGTGCTGGGATTAAAGGCGTGCGCCTCCTTCAGCAAATCCTACCGGCATGCACCACCACAACTGGCTTTCGCTATGGCTTGCTATTAGCTCTGACCCCTAGGCAACTTTATTTATTAACATACAAATAAAATCACATTTCAGCACAAATAAAATACCACTATACAGTACAAATAAAATATCACCATAAGATAGAAGTTACATGAAATTTCTACTCATTAAAAAGTAATGGCTGCAGGTATCAAAGCGCTGCTAATCCCTAGCACACCCCATTTCCATGTAATCACTAATATTCCTCTAATAGTAAAATCATTTACTTTTCTGAAAATGGGTTTAAAATCATAAGTTTAACAATATGATCAGTGGAGTCTTTCATATTTAGAAAAGAAGGTGTGTGTGTCCACCCATCTTTCTCATGGTATTTTATTTGAAACAAAAATACTGTGCTAATTACCAGTGTTTTTACAACCTTTCTAAAACCTGTGAGATTCTGGAATGTTCCTGCCGCTGGAGAACATTTTTCAGTGTCTTCATTTTAGGAACCTGATAACCCACTCCAGGATGGGCAGCCAATGTTCTAGAAAAGGCTGCCCAACAGCTCATGAATGCTCAGTGTCTTAAGGCTTCAGATTTTAATCATTTTCCCCCTTAGATGTTGATAAAATTATTAATTTTAGGATAAGAAAATGATTACTTTTAACTCTTTTCTCTCCTGATCTCTCCCCCACACCACCACTATCTTTACAAAGTAAACTGTATGTAAAAAAAAATTTCATATTATGTATCTGGTTTCTCTTCAGACAACATAAATCTTTCGAATATTGAAAAAAAAATGGCTGCACACCCAGCAGTAGGTGGCCAACAGAGAATGAACTCAGTTGCATCTTTGGAGGTTCCTTGTTTCATACCATTATGTCAAGGCTTTTCCTTTCACTTTTTTTAAAAAATCTTTTTTGTTTACATTTATTTTATTTACATATTTTCTCTCTCTTTATGCTACAGATTCTTTGTGTATATATTATAGCTACCAGTTTAGTGTTTTTATGGGGATCCTAAGTGTGCAAATGAGTGGGTCTCTGCTTCTTGTGCCTTTTTTCCTTATGTCTCATGATTACTTGCTCAGGGGTGGCACCTCCTAATTAATGATTGATGTGGGTGGGCCCAGCCCACGCATTAATTCAGAAAATTCCCCACAAGCTTGCATCCAGGCCAGTCTTATGGAGGCATTTTCTCAACTATGGTTTCCTCTTCTCAGATAACTCTAGCTTGTGTTCAAACAAAAACCACCTGGACACTTCCTTAGAGGGCCAGCAAGATGGCTCAGCAGATAAAGGCACTTGCTGCATAAACCTGGCAGAGTTCAATCCCCATAACATGAATTGCTAAATGGTCTTTTTTTATTAAAAAAAAAAACAAAAAAAAAAAAACTCGGAGCCTGATATTGGGGTGAATGCTGAACGATCAGAGAGACAAAGGAACAAGCCACCTGTTGCCTCTAGGACTCCTCAGCCTGAAAAGCTTTTTCTCAGCCGTAAGATTTTAGTTTCTGTCTCCTCATGCCTTATATACCTTTCTCCCTCACCCTCATTTCCTGTCTCAACTTTCCTAGTGCTGGGATTAAAGGTGTGTGACTCTCAAGTATTGGGATTAAAGGTGTGTGCCACCACTGCCTGGGTTCTATGTTTAATCTAGTGGCTTGTTCTGTTCTCTGATCTTCAGGTAAATTTATTAGGGTACACAATATATCACCACAAATCCCAGAACCCACGTGAAGGTTGAAGGACCAAACGGACTGCACAAATTTGTCCTCTGACCTCTACACATATCCTGTGCCCCTCCCACCAATCATGTACACATATATAAAAATAAAAATAAAAAACCTTCCTTAGAGCAACAAAAGATACTGTTTATGTACTGTACAACTCAAGTGCTTTTTTTCGTGGGTCTGAGGGTTGTTGGTTCAATTGCAGAGCACAGGGAAATAAGCATATTGGCAGCAGAACACACGTTGGATCTAGGTATCACAGCCTCGCCTGTGTGGTTCTCAGTCTATTCAGACCCTCCCTTGAGCTTCCATAACCATCTTGCCAGGACTTCTTGGGTAGGTTTGTCTGCTTTTCTCCAGTGACTCCTTCATCCTCTAATGTAAGGAGAACACCTTGTTTCTTCCTGTAGTGCATGATGCGATGGAAGCCTGACTTTGCACCTCTTGAGAATGATCAGCTTCTAGTTTGGAAAATTTTTCAGTCCTTTCTTCCATATGTTCTGCACTAGGAGTTCTGTTGCCTGCTGCTGGCTGGGGTTGCCTTTCATGGATCTGCCTCAGAAGGATGTTTCTTTTAAAGAGCAGTATAGGAGCAATTTGATCTCAGCTAAAGTCTCATTCGGACAGGTGGTCCAGTCCACAGGTAGCTGGTTTCTCCCCTACCTGGGTACCAAACTGCTGTCCTTAACCCATTTTTATGGCATGTGAGTAATAAAATCATGACAAAGATAAGTTTGATAATTGCTTATTTTCTGTTTGCCTTTGAAAAATTATAAAAGTTTAATAATAGGAGCAGAAAGAGACCTGAAGATAACTGCCAACATTTTAGCTAGAAATATACCTGGCACAATCCAATGATAACATTTCTTCACATTTACTTCCAGAGCAATCATGACCCATGCATCTGTGCCTGAGAAGGACAGAGCTACCCTTGGGATCAGTGACACACTGATCCGACTCTCTGTGGGCCTAGAGGATGAAAAGGACCTTCTTGAAGACCTGGATCAAGCTTTGAAGGCAGCGGTGAGTTTTGTGTGTGTGCATGCATGTGTATGCATGCATGTATGCATAATGTCCTCTTTTTTCTTTTATTGAAAATAGATTCTTCATATAATATATTCTGGTTAGTTTCCCCTCCCTCTGCATCTTCCAGTTTCTCCCCACCTCCCCTCCTATCCAGAGCCATACCTTTCTGTCTCCTGTTAGAAAACAAATGGAAAAAAAAAATCTAAGGAATAATAATAATAATAAAATAAAAAGAAACAAATCGGAATGTGACAAAACAGCCAAACAAATAAAGAGCTGAAGGAAAGGCACAAGAAATGCATATAGACACAGAAACACACTTGTTTGCATACATAGAATAAGCCAAACTGGAAGCCGTAATACATACACAAAGGACCTGTAAAGTCAAAAAAAAAAAAAAAAAAAAAAAAGGAGTGGTTTGTTTCCCCAATGAGACTCACTTGGAGAAAACTAATTTTTTATTAGCAAATGACTATCAAGTGGAGCTAGCTTCTGGGTATAGGGATAGAGGCGTGTGTCCACTTTTCTCAGCTCTAGGACCTCATTTGGTGCAGACCCACACAGGTGCTGTACATGTTACCACAGTCTCTGTGAGTTCCTATGTATGCCAGCCTTGTTGTGTCTGAAAGGCTTTGATTCCTTGCTGTCCTCCATCCCCTCAAGCTCTTACACTCTCTGCCTGCTTTTCCACAGTTTCCCTGAGCTCTAAGGGGAGAGTTGATGGAGGACATCCATTTTAGGGCTGAGTGTTCCAAGGTCTCTCACTCTGCATATTTCTGCCTGTGGATCTCTGTATTTGTTCCTATCTGCTGCAGGAGGTAGCTTCTCTGATGGCTAAGCAAGACATTGATCTCTGAGTATAGCAGAATGTTACTAGGAGTCATTTTATCGCTATGTTCGTTTATCAGAACAGTAGTAATTGGTTTCCCCCTAGGTCCCTACCCTATTTAATCTCAGGTTCTTGGCCACCCAAGCAACACTGGGCATGGGTTCCATCTCATGGAGTGGATAGATTAACTGATGATTAACTCAAAACAGTAAAAATCCATATATAAGTGAATACATACCGTATCTGGGTCTAAGTTACCTTACTCAGGATTATTTTTTTTCTAGTTCCATACCTTTACCTGTGAATTTCATGATTTCATTTTTTTTAATGGCTGAGTAATACTCTATAGTGTAAATGTACCATTTTCTTTATATCCATTGTTCTGTTGAGGGATATCTGGGTTGTTTCCAATTTCTGGCTATTATGAATAGAGCAGTAATGAGCATGGTTGAGCAAGTGTCCTTTAGGTATATGTCCAAGAGTGGTGTAACTGGATCTTGATGACATTTGATTCTCATCTTCCTGAGGAACCACTACACTGCTTTCCATAGTGGCTGTACAAGTTTGCACTCCCACTAGCAATGAATGAGTATTCCCCCATTACACATCCTCATCAGCATGAGCTGTCATTCATTTTATTGATATTGGCTATCACTGCCTGTGGGGCAGCCTCCAGCAGCATAGGGCTCAAAGGGAATCCACAGAGTCTGAGTGTACTGGACTTTCTTATCTGAGGAGGGTTAAGGGGAAAACACACTTGATGGTTTCCTTTTTTATTCTCTATTTTGTGTTCTTTCTTTGTTCTTTTCATTGTTGGTTGAAGAAAGAAGGCACTCCAAGATGAAATTTTAAGGCCCATGTAACGGTAGGAAGGTCTACCCTCTTCTGATGGACTGAACCCTGTACAGCCATACAGAGGCATATTTAATGATTGTTACACAAAGTATTTCCTCATACCAAGATCCCTAATCTAAATTTGCATGTCTTACTGAAGGAGAGCATCACATGCCTCCATGACTCTAATCCTTTATTATATATCTTGTGCAATACACAATAATACAAGAGCCTCAGGTTTGCCTGGGGCATCTTGTGAGCAAAGTCATGGGATGGCTGCAAAGCCTCTTCAGCAAAACAATAACTGTCTTCCACAAGGATTCTTCAAGGTCAAAGTACTTCTAAAAAACAGCTGTTAATTCTGATATCTCCCCATGCAGTGATTCTGCTAAATTCCCGCAGAGTACAAGTGAAAAATCATTTGTTTGGTTTTTGTTGATCTCTCTTACATGATTAAAAACAAGTTCTTCCCAATATCCCATATACACTTATATCTAAGTAACTGATTACAGATTAACAGAACATGAGCAAACGAAGTATTTTTTTCATAGCCAACTCTTTTGTTGGCAGGCTGCATGTTGTGGTTGCAAAGAAAGAATCAATCATTTTACTATTTATCCCGAAAGTTACTCTTATAAGGAGTCTTAAAGGAATCATAAACCTTAACTTCCATACATAAAGAACAATCAGTCAGCTGTATTCTAGATCCTTAGGATGCATTCCATTCATCAATAGTTCTTTATATCAGGAGATTGAGGGCAGGAATGGTTACAAGCAATTAATCATTACTTTTGATCATCAACCAACCCTAGCAAGAAAATACATCAGCCAGTAACAGTGGGGCTGCTCTGTATTTTTCACACTAGCTTTGTGTCCTTGTGAACTTTAGATTGTTTTCTGCGGGTTTTTGTCTTAAGGCTATTATCAGAACATCTGATCTAACCTGAAGTATTATAAAGCTTTGTTTCAGCCAATGATGCACACCAAAACCTGTGACTGTGTCTTTCAAAAAAAAAAAGACTGAATTTGAGCCAGCCTGGCTACTGAGACTCAATTGTTCTCTTAATCATTAGCTTGAGCTACGATCTATGCAGCTCCTAAGTGAAACTCACAGGCCCTAGCTGTGTAACATTTCCTTGTAGTTATTTTTATTCATCAAAACTCTGTATAAGCTAACATTATTATTATCAGTTAGATGGTACAGCTTAGGGAGGAAGTCATCTCCATAATAATCCAGAGGTAAAAGTACCCAGTAGAACGGGATATTTCCATGAGATAAACACACTACATTACAGGCAGTGGGGATCTCTCCACACCCATCACACCATGCCAGATACCAGAGAAAGATGGCAGCAGCAAACATGTATAGACACAGCAGAAGCAAAAGACATTCCAGGGTCTGTGGTCTTGGGGACCTTGCCTAATGGAGAGTCACCAGTCAGGGGATTGCCTCCTGGTGTGCTGCCACCTTGAACTTCAATTGCCACCTGCTGCTCCTCTGACATGGCCATGCTGACTGGTGTAGGATGAAATCTCAAAGTAGTTTTGATTTCCATTTCCCTGATGATTAAGGATGCTGAACATTACTGTTTTTCCTTTTCTTTCTTTCTTTTTCTTTTCCTTTTTTTTTTTCTTTTGGTTTTTCAAGACAGGGTTTCTCTGTGTAACTCTGGCTGTCCTGGAACTTGCTCTGTAGACCAGGTTGGCCTTGAATTCAGAGATCCACCCTCCTCTGCCTCCCGAGTGTTGGGATTATTAAAGGCATATGCCACCACCACCTGGCTGAGCATTTCTTTTAAGTGCTTCTCTGCTAGCATGTGTCTAATCTTGAGGGTTGGTGTCATCATATTTATAAAGAGTGGCCTCACTAGAGATTCATACTCCAGCAAGTGTGCTTAATACTTACCTGGCCAACATCTGTGAACTTGTCAAGTCCTTGAGTTACAAGTGACCAACCTATTGGCTCCTCAGTCTAGAGTTGACTTATCAGCTGGTCTTTACCCCTCTAAGAAAGAAAAGCCCCCAAGCCACCCAACATCTCCTAGCACAATATCAGCCTCGCTGAGGACATTTGATGATTCAGACTTCTGGGCCACCTTTGGTATCATCTCCAGCATCTTGGGTTCTCACAGTATTGGGCATCTGACTCACAACTTCCTCCATCCACCACAAACCCAGTTCCAATCTAACCATCACCAAAATTAAAGAAAAGTGTCCTCACTGTTACCTCTAAAGGTGTCACTTTCATACAGCTGACATGGGTGAATAAGCAGGAACCTCAGAAAGAGCTCTCAGAGTAGGAGTGTGGAGGTCACTGACATTCTTTTCCTGTGCATTATTGATACAGCACCCTTGAAGTTTGAGTTGAAGCTGGCATTCCAGTGCTGCCGTCAGGAGCTGCATCCAAGGAGCCAGATCTTCTAAATAACCGGACAGACCATTCAGGAGCATTTGCAGAATTTCCCAGAGAACATTTTAAGGCACCTAATGACTTTTACAGCTATAACCTTCTGGGGATCTTCCCTGTTAAGGATTGTCTTCTGTTTGTCTTCTCCTAACTGACAGGTTGGTTCTGTTAGTATCATTTTGGTAATTTTGCTACATTTGTATCCAAGGAAGTGAGAATTGTGCTGTTTGGGGAATTATGTTGTTGGGCTTTTCTTTTTTCTGTAGCCTAAGATATATTTTAATCATGTTTACAGTGTCATAATTTAGTATTGATGTTTTATGGAGTTAAATTATTAAATGATTTTAAGTCAACCGTGATTTTTTCCATTCTGTTGAAAATTATTGAAAGTGATGTTTTTTATTTAATTACCACAAGCCAAAAATCAAATATATGAAATGCCTACTGTGAAATTCTAGTGACTAAAGCTTGTACTTGATATTTGTTATTTTTCTTAAATAAATCTAATTATCAAATGCACCCCTCCCAGATACTGCTTTGCTATTTTTGGGTTCTTTTTAATTTCCAGTGGCTGCTCTAGAGGTCTCAAACTTTATTGATTTTTATAAATGTAATTGACTAATTTTATCCTTAAAGTTTAATATTTGCAGATTAGGTACAAATTATAAACTCGGTGCTTTTTATACTTTTCATATTATTATCTTAAATAGTAAAGCTATTGAGGTAAGGAAGTTGTATTTAAAACCAGAATATTTGGGGTATTTCTCCCTCAATAAGAGTTCTTTCTAATTTTTCCTTAGTAAGTCTACATGTGTTCTGTAAAACAAAACAAACGACAATTTTTCATAGTTAGGCACATTACATCATGAGCAAATGATCATGAACAGCTGTGAGTCCAACAATTAGAATTTTAAAACTGTTTTGGCCAAAAGCTTTTCGTCCTATCAAGCATATTACAACTTGCTGTAGATCAGGTGTGTGCAGCACAGCGGGTAGCTCTCACTGGAAGCAGGCTTTCTTTGTCAGTGGTAGCCAGCATACTTGGCCAAGTCCTGAGCATTAGTGGCTGAGTGATAACTAAGCTCTTCACCTTCTGGATGATTTCTGAGAAATCAGTCTGACTTCCAACATGTCCACTGACAGGATGGCTTCCTGCATTGTAGAATGCAGGTAATGAGATTGATTTCCTGGCAGAATGGCCCAACTTCTTACATTTATGTAGGGTCCAGCCATTGTATGTTCAGTGTCTTAGAACTTCTGGGAGAATTAAATGACTAGTATTGTGATTGTTAGGGGTTGCACAGACTAAGAGGTGTGTGTGTGTGTGTGTGTGTGTGTTTCCTCTGCTCATGTGTCTTTGTGGTTCATAGGATCACAAGAGCTTGAGTCTCAAGTCTGAAGGACATTCCATCAAACTGGAAGTAGGAAGAATTTAGGTGTTGAGGAATTGAGGCAAAATCATTTTTCTTTAAGGAAACCTATCTTTTGTCAAAAAGTCTACCAGTTGGGGAAGGCCTCCATTGCATGCAGGGGTTAATATCCTTTATGTTAACAGCAGCATCTAGCCTGGTGTTGACCAAACAACTGAGAACCACAGTCAACACTGAAGTAACCATCATAGCCATGCTGTAGATGCTGTTCCTCAGTCTGAGAAGGAACTGCTACCTTTCTTAGAGACAAATTTTATCTGCAGCTTTGGGTCACCTGTAACCATGCCTCGCCCTAGTAGCAGTTCACACTGAAGCAATGTTCTGTTTTTAAACTCCCCCCGCTCTGCCTCCTAGTGAGTACATGTGGCTGTGGAGGGAATGGTCTGCTAAGCTCAGACTTCCAGGGAGCTTTTTCTCTGAGCTGTTTTATACAGCATGCTGTTCAAGGCACCCTTCAGACCTGAGGTGCCCTCCCTGCACTGTTGAAATCCCACACATGAAGCTGAGAGCAGGCCACAGCCTGTCTTGAATGGGCACTCCAAGGTATTTGTGTTCTCACTCAGGTGTTTGAGGAAACATCCTGGGAGAGACTGAGGACTTCCTATGTCCAATATACTCATACAAGTGAACCTACCTGATCTCTTCCTCCTGTTTATTCCTGGGAGAAACAACTCTTGCTTCTCGGTGCCCTTGAGTATTTGTACATTTAAAAAAAAAAGTTTAGCCGGGCGGTGGTGGCGCACGCCTTTAATCCCAGCACTCGGGAGGCAGAGCCAGGTGGATCTCTGTGAGTTCGAGGCCAGCCTGGGCTACCAAGTGAGTTCCAGGAAAGGCGCAAAGCTACACAGAGAAACCCTGTCTCGAAAAACCAAAAAAAAAAAAAAAAAAGTTTCCAGTGACTTCTATTATAGGCAAAATATATAAAATGATCCATTGTTTTGAAATTTTAAGTCAAAGTGGGTTCTGAGATGTGAGGATTACATGAGGCATAAACAACGGAGTGGGGAATATGTTTTTTAATTACTGCTTTTTGTTTCTTTGAGACAGGGTTTCTCTGTGTAGCCCTGGCTGTCCGGGAACTCACTCTGTAGACCAGGCTGGCCACAAACTCAGAGATCTGCTTGCCTCTGCTTCTTGAATGCTGGGATAAAAGATGTGAGACACCACTGCCCAACTAAATTAATGCATTTTTAACAAAAGAGTGGGTCTTAACTGACCTGATTTATTTATGGAGACAGGAAATAGCCTGGAACTATAGATGTGTCTTGCATAAGGATGAACTCTTTGGTTTTAATGAGACAAGGTTCCCTTGTGTAGCTTGCTGTGAAATAATCCTTTTGTGCACTGTGAGATCTGTCACTTGGATTGGTTTAATTAGAAGCTGATTGGCCGGTAGCCAGGCAGGAAATATAAGTGGAACAACCAAACTAAGGATGCTGGGATGAAGAAGTGCAGAGTCAGAGGAGGTGCCATGAGACACAGAGGGAGCAAAGCATGCTGGAGAAAGCCACGAGCCACGTGGTAGTACATAGATTAATAGAAATGGGTTATTTGAAGTTGTACGAGCTAGTTAGTAATAAGCCTAAGCTATGAGCCAAGCATTTGTAATTAATATTAAGCCTCTGTATTGGTTATTTGGGAACTGGCTGGTGGGACAGAAACTTCTGCCTACAGCAGCCCTGTTTGGTCTGAAACCAGGCTGGCCTCGAACTCAGAGATCCATCTGAGATCCACCTGTCTCTGCCTCCAAGTGCTAGGACTAAGGCATGCACCACCACTGCCTGGCATAAGGGTGAACTCTTTTTGTTGTTGTTTTTGTTTTTGAAGATGAAGTCTTAATAGTAATTTTAGTTCCATTTGCTTCATCACCTACAGAGTTGCTGTGATAAAAAAAATTAAGTGCTTCTAAATAGGAATTGAAGATTGAGAAAAGAGTAGCTGTCTTTCTTCCTCTCTTCTTTCTTCTTTCTTTCTTTCTTTCTTTCTTTCTTTCTTT
>CABHPP010123399.1:0-49228 GCA_902168425.1 Peromyscus attwateri | reverse complement strand
TCCTCCTCCTCCTCCTCCTCCTCCTCCTCCTCCTCCTCTTCCTCCTCCTCTTCTTTTATAAGCACATTCAGTTTGATGTTTATCCACTTCTCACAAATTAACTGTTAAGTTTGATCCAGTGAGAACCCTCAGGTACTGTTTTTATGCTACTTATTCTAAGTTTCTTCAATTAGGAGAAATAATTCAGGCCTGATTTTCACCCCTCACATATTAGCTCAGTTGTTTGACACCTAAAATATAGTTCATCAAAAGCTCTCAGTGGTCACAGCACTAGAACACTGACCTCCTGACCTTCCATTCCATTGTTCAGCACAGTGCTCTTAGTCAAGCATAGGGGATTCTCAACAGGTTAGCAAGCCACACTCCTGAAATTGCAAGAGTTAGGCTGTGATCAGGGCCTCCTAATAAAACCCCTCAGGTTCTGGTTGGGAAAAAAATAGGCTGGTGACTTGGGACTATAGGACAGGTGTGTTTTATTCAAAGAGTTTTTCACTTTGAATGAAAGGACAGAGCAATGTCTAGTCTTGGTTTGCTCCTAGGAGAGGTAGTCTCTGAAATAAATGCATTCCAGTTTGGGGACAGGGCTGACTGATAGCAGAAATGCATCAGAGAAGGGTCAGGACAGGAGGTGGAGAGAGAGGTCATAGATGACTGACTCCCATGGCAAAGCAGCTCTAGACAGCTTTGGACAATTGTTTGTGGAAAGTGGACTTGCACTGGTCTAATAAAGGGTCTTGATTAACACACTACAAGCAATGCTTCATGCTGTGGCCATTAATATCCAGCTCCTCCAAGTCAGTCTAAAGATAGCAGCCATGCTGATATGTGTTGGCTACAATATATAATCTGGTGTACAATACATAATATATAAGATATTCCCCTCCCTCCTTCCATTGCTTCTTTCCAGCAAAAGTTTTCCAGCAAAAGCAAAAGAAGGAAAAGCAAGGCCAGGAAAATGGAAATTTATGGAGATGTGATGTTAGCTAGTTTTGTGTCTACCTGACAAAAGCTAGAGTCATCTGGGAGACCTTAATTAAGAAAACATTCCTGGGGCTGGAGAGATAGCTTAGTGGTTAAGAGCACTGACTGCTCTTCCAGAGGACCCTGGTTCAATTTCCAGCACCCACATGGCAGCTCACAACTGTCTGTAACTCCAGTTCCTGAGACCCAACACCCATGGCAAAACACCAATGTACGTAAAATAAAAATAAATTTAAAATAAAATAAATTTAAAATATTTAAATATTAAAAAAAAAGAAAGAAAGAAAAGAAAAGAAAACCTTCCTGCCAGACTGGTCTGTGGTACGTGTTCCTGATTGGTGATTGGTGTGGGAAGGCCCAGCTCACTGTGGGCAGTGCCACCCCTGGGCAAGTGCTCCTGGGTTCTCTAAGAGAGCAGGCTGACCAAGCAACGCTGAGCAAGCCAGTCAGCAGCACTCTTTCATGGCCTCTGCTTCAGCTCCTGCTTCCAGGTTCCTAACTTGAGTTCTTGCCTTAACTTCCTTCCATGATGGACTGTGATGTAGAAGTATAAGCAAAATAAACACTTTCCCCCACAAGTTGCTGTTGATCATGTTGTTTCATCACAGCAACAGAAACCTGGGAATCAAGAATTACATCAATGAAATAGGCCTTTCTCTCTTCCAGCTTTAAACCTACAGGTTTCTAGGAATGTAACCAAAAACTCCCTTTGCAATTAAAAAAAAGAAAAGAAAAGAAAGAGGGAAAAAAGTCCGAAACCTTTGTTTGTTTGTTTGTTTGTTTGTTTGTTTTTTAAGACAGAGTTTCTCTGTGTAACAACAGCCCTGGCTGTCCTGGAATGCTCTTTGTAGACCAGGACGGCCTTGAACTCACAGAGATATGCCTGCCTCTGCCTCTTGAGTGTTGGGATTAAAAGCACGCACCATCAGCCACCCTAAACCCTTGTGAATCCCTTGTGGTTCTCAGTTTTACTTACCAGATTGTAATCCCATCCAAGGCATCTCCAAGAGCTGCCCTAAGTCTCACCAAAAAGAGAGAAAGAGAAAGAAGTTTAGATATCCTTTGAGATGTAACTTTGAAAGCTACCAAAACAGCATATATGGCTAATGTTAAGACATCCTCAACTCTTCCTGGAGAAGCCTCTACCCACCCTTGAGCATGTTTTATTCTTTCCCTGAGCATCTCTTTCTTAATCCCTGTGCATGAAATCAATGTTGAGGGGTGGAGACAGCTCCATTGGTAAAGTGCTTTCCACGCAAGCATGAAGATCTGAGTCTGGATCCCCTCAACTTGTGTAAAAAGCCAAATGTGGCAGTGTGCAGTGTGTGAGTATAATCCCAGTGCTGAGAGATGGGCAAGTGCCAGGGATCTGCTAGCCAGCCAACCTAGCCACATATGCTTCTGTATGCACACATGTGCATATGAATCAAGGCACACATACTGCACATACATACATACAAACTTACATTTAAAATATCTTTTAATAAACTGCCGTTCTGTTTTCTCTAAAGCCAGAGAATAAATACTGCCTCTGGCATCTTATTTTTAAAAATATTGCAGAAATCCAGCTATGGCAGAACACAGTTTTAACTGCAGCACTTGTCAGGCAAACCTCTGTGGGTTCAAGGTCAGCATGATCTACATACCAAGTTCCAGGCCAGCCAGGGCTACACATGGAAACCCTGTCTCAAAAAAAAAAAAAAAAAGCATTGAGGTGAGGTTTAGTGGTAGAAGATGCACCAATATGTGCAAGGACCTGGGTTCAATCCCTGCTACTGCAAATAAATAAATAAATAAATAAATAAATAAATAAATAAATAAAATTTTAATGCCAGGTATCCTTTTGTGGTTTTGATTTTCAGAATTGAATAGCCTGTGTGGTGTGTGTGTGTGTGTGTGTGTGTGTGTGTGTGTGTGTGTGTGTGTGTGTGATTTTTTTTGTGTTTTGAAACAGGATTTCTCTGTGTAGCTTTGGCTGTTCTGGAAATAGCTCTGTAGACCAGGCTGGCCTCAAACTCACAGAGATCCACCTGCCTCTGCCTCCTGAATACTGGGATGTGGGGAGCCATCCCACCCCCACTTTTCCCTAGGGTACTCTTGAGCAGGAGCAGCAGGAAAAATTAGATAGAGAGTCAGAAACACAAGATAGCCTTGGGAGGGCCTAGATCTAATCCATTGGGCCCGACTGTCTCTGCCAAAGGGCTTTTAAAGGAATGCCAAGAGGTGGAGCAGAAGACCTCCCCCCAGCACAGCCAAGTGCAGACCATCTCAGACACCTGGTGACCATGCACGTGGTCAAGCCATCCACTAATGCAGCCTTGCTGTGTAAAGCAAGCTCAGATCTAACTAGGAAACCTTTGTGGGCTCACACACTGGGATTAAAGGCATGTGCCACCACAGTCCAGCTTCAAATAGCCTTTGTAAAAGGCAAAATACCACAAACTGTGGAGTTGTTTTGTTAGCCAAAGGGTGGCCCTTCCTGTGTTGATTGTCTGGAGTCCATCCTACCTTCCTTGTGCAACATATACTATACCCTAATATTCTGTTCTGTCTCAGGAGTCTAATGATGAGCACAGATGATCAGAAACCCACCCTGATGGCCCCCTGTCTATAACAGTGGCTCTATCTGAACCTTGGTCTAAGATCTCAGACTCTTAGGGGAGTTACCAGAAAAGGCAAAGTCTCACCCCCTGTGGCTTAATCCTGCCAAGGTGTGATGTGTACCAGCAGAGCTACTTCCGCATTGTGAAGGGGATACCCATCTGAGATGATATGGCATCTCTAAGATACGGAAAACTGGGCTCTGGTGGACCCATCCTAAAACATAGATCAATGCTGGTACATGTGGTATTGTGGAATATTAGTTGAAAATGTGTTACATTCATTTATGCTATGGAATATTTGTTTAATTGTTGCTGGATTCTAACGACTCCCTCAGGGAGGGGGGTGGGAAGGTGTGGCATCAATGACACAGACACCAGGAGTCAGTTCAAGGCAAACAACAAACTCCTTTATTTAATAATGGGGAAGGCCTTATATACCCTCCTCCCAGCATCCAGTCTGTGCCCCAATCTGGTGGCATTGCGTGGTCATCCCTCATTGGCTGGGCACAATCAGGAACTCTGACAGTGACCAGGAACTTTGACAGTGCCTGTTGCCAGGCCCTCAGGCAGACTCCAGGTTGGCTCATTAGGAAGTATGTTATGTGCATGCCTTGGCAACTGGCTTGGGCCAATTTCCTTGACTCTATGGGCCTGTCCTACTACATTTAATGATGCAAAGATGTGTTGCATTCTTTTATGTTGCATTTGTTTAATTCTGTGAAGCTGTGTTACTTTGCCTGTTTAAAACACCTGATTAGACATAGAGAGCTGAATGGCCAATAGCTAGGCAGGAGAGAGAAATGGGTGGGGCTGGCAGGCAGAGAGAATAAATAGAAAGAGAAATCTGGGAAGAGAGGAGCAAGAAAAGGATAAGAAGAGAAGACACCAGGGGTCAGCCACCCAGCCACACAACCAGCCATGGAGTAAGAAGAAAAGAAAGGAATAGGGAATAGAGAAAGATAAAAGACCAGAAGCAAAAGGTAGATGGAATAATTCAAGAAAAGCTGGCTAGAAATAAGCCAAGCTAAGGCAGGGCATTCATAAGAAAGAATAAGTCTCTGTGCATTTATTTGGGAGCTGGGTGGCAGGTCCCCAAAGAATAAGAGTAAAAAAAAAAAAAACAAACAACTATGTGCATCCCATGAACAAGCCTCTCCCCACTCCTCTTCTTCATGCTTCTCTTCCTCCTCTGTCTTCCTCTCTTCCTCCTGCCCCTTCCTTTCTACTCTCCCCACTTTCCTCTCTTTCTCTCTCTTCCTCCTCCTACTCTTCCTTCTCCTGCCCTCTCTCACCCTCTTATCCCTTTCCTTTCCTCCTTCCCTTCCCCTCTCCTTCATTCTTTTGTTTTTACTTTTATTAAGCCAATTTTTCTTTTATCTTTTGTTGCCACTGCTCTTAGTAACTGAAAAGGTTTTATCTGATATTGAAATGAAGGGAACATGCATTATATGATTAGGTCAATCTCACTAGATGTTGCAAGAAAATCCGATCTTCCATCTCAAGATCCTTATTCTCATTCAGTCCTTGTAAGATGTTATTTTAAAGACCCAGCCATACCACTCTTGGGCATATACCCAAGGAATGTTCAATCATACCACAAAGATACATGCTCAACTATGTTCATAGCAGCACTATTTGTAATAGCCAGAACCTGGAAACAACCTAGATGCCCGTCAACTGAAGAATGGATTAAGAAAATGTGGTACATATACACAATGGAATACTGCTCAGCAGAGAAAAACAATGACAACATGAAATTTGCAGACAAATGGATGGAACTAGAAAAAATCATCCTGAGTGAGGTAACCCAAACCCAGTAGGACAAACATGGTATGTACTCACTCATAAGTGGATTCTAGATATAAAGCAAAGAACAATCAAACTGCAACCCACAGAACCATGGAGGCTACATAGCAGGGGGACCCTAGGATGACTGTGGCTTAGAATAAGTTTTGGTTTTACTCAATTACTGAGCAAGCCTCAATGAAACATTTCACTATTAAGATAAGAATTTATACTGTATCAAACTGATAATAGAAAAATAAATAAATTAATTTAAAAAACGTTATTTTAGCTACTTAAAACTTTTCATAAGATGTCTAACCCCATCACTGGGGCTTCAACCCCATAACCTCATGTAATCCTAATAATTTCTCAAAGGCCCCACAAGTCTCATGACATTGGCGATTAGGGAGGTAGGGGTAGGAACAGGGGTGAAGGCAGGGAGCTATATTGCAAACATTCAGTCTATAACAGAGAGGGCAGGAAAGATTAATGAAGGATGAATTAACCTTTGCCTGGTTAAAAATAATGTGTATGGAGGTGTGGAGGACTGAAAAAGTAGCTCAAGCAGTAGAGGGCTTGCTTAGCATATATAAAGCCCTGAGTTCAATCCCTAGCACTCCATAGAATGGTTGTGGTGGCACATGCCTCTAATTCCAGCACTCAGAAGATAGAGGCAGGAGAATCAGAAGTTCAAGGTCATTTTTCACTACATAACACATTTAAAAACGTGTGTATATGCATGCACACTCAGAAATAAAGTAGTAGGCTATCATTAAAATCTTGGCATGGGTCTCTCTCTCTGTTTCTCAGCTGTTTTACTCTGGGATGAAACATCTAAGCATCATCAAAACCTGAAGCATTATAGGAGAGAAGAACCACTGACAGAGAGCCAGGCAGTGTGGCAGGAGTATGAAAAACATTTGGGGGGAGCGGGGGGAGGGGAGGACAGACTGAAGAGTCAAGACATTAACTTCATTCTTATATTTTGCTTCTTCTTCACCTGCTGGTGATGTAGCTCAAAGGTAGAGAGCTGGTTTTGTTTAGCCAACACAAGGCCCTGGGTTCCACCTCCAGCACCTAAGACAAAACAAAGCAACAATAGCAGCATCTAAAGGCCAGAATAGCTGGGTGGTACATACGTTAACACCAGGACTCAGAAGCTAGAGGTAGGATTTTTTTAAGTTCTCAAGTTCAAGATCAGTTGTGGGCTATATAGCAAGGCTGTTTCAAGAAAAAAAGAACTGAAGGAAATTAATTTTACTTCATCACTGCCCGTATGTTTCTTTCTTGTTTTAGACTTGAGAGTGCTGGGAATTTAACAGCTTGTGGCTATTTACCCAGATAAGGTGGGGCCTTGGCAATTTATCATGGCATTTATACATATTGATCTTTTCAGAGGTAGACTTGGCAATTTGATTGAGAACCTTTGAGCTAATGACTGTTAAGCCAGGTAAAAGAGGCAAAGAGGATTCTGCCTTCTGCTCTATTGCCTCAAGCTCATTGACACAGATAACATCTTGAGGTCAGAATAAATTAAACTCAGCTCTTGAGTATAGGATGGGAGAGAAGGTTACTCCCATCTCAGCAAATGCAAGGTTGAAATCTGCCCACCTTATGCTTCCTCAGACTGGGTCAGGGATCCAATCACCATGAAGGAAGAATCATAATTTCTGTTCATGTGGTCACTGTTCGCATAGAGATGGTACATCCAGAGACACTCTGGTCTTTCACCATCCAAGGCATGATTACACTGGCAGCTCTGACACTGAAATTAAGTTCCTAACAGGTCATTGGCTACTAGTCAGACTTTCTTGCAAGACAGAAAAAGGTGTATACTTCTGAGATGAAGCCATCCAGGTTTGAACACAATGGCTGCTCATAGAACTGCTTAGCTGTTCAGAAAAGATTAGGGAAATAGCAAAACATTCAAAACATTGATAGAGTAAACACTTTGACTTAGGAACACAAACTCAATTAATTAATTCTTTGTTTCAGGACAAGGTCTTTTCTTTATTCATTTACTCAACACATATTTATTAAACTTTTACTATATATATGCCATGCCTGGATCAAGGTGCCAGAAGTAAAACAGTAAATAAAACTGATAAAATTGCTTATCCAAACAGGTCCAACACAAGAGTGGGGTGTGTGTACAAGCTATGAGAATGCTCCCCCAGACTTCCCACGGCAGAGAGCAGGGAAGGGGGAGGGAGCTCTGCTTGACTGGATGGATGACCTTGTGAATACGGCAAAGAATACTGATGTGCTTGTGTGATCACTACCAGGTAACCTTGTCTACTACCCTTGCATCTTCAAAAAAGCCTGCTACCTAAGTTATCTGTTCTGTTCCTCTCTTCATCTTGCAGAAAGCAAAGAAATGAATCCAAGTTTCCATGATGAAATACTTACATCACGATAGGTGCTAATGAAGAGTTCTTAGGATCAAGAAGTCAGCCTTGGAATGCATGGAAGCTTTGTAAAAATCCTGGCTGGGTGTACAGTGGGTTAAAATTGGACTTAACTGTGTCAAGAAGGATAATAAAGCAAGTATATCTAAGTTGCCAATATTTTGCTGGAAAGAGTTTATCTTGTGTCATATTCCAGAAGGCAAGGAGCAGGGGCCCTGGGCAACCTCACTGCCTGGATGCCAATGAAGAAAAGCCTCTGTATGGGGCATGCGCGTTCCAGACTTGAATGTAGGAAGTGTTGAAAAGTGGGTGACTACCCAGAGAATGTCTGTAATTGTAGCAACCCTTGGGTGCCTTCGTGGTCTTACTAGTGAGGTGACCATGACAATGACTTCTGCAGATAATCATCGTTTCTGTTCATGCAGATATTGATTTCAGTGCCTGTTTACTTTGAAATGTACTTAAGGTAAAGTGAAATCAGTATAGAATCTCTCCAGGAATTTCGATTCTTATCCAGTTACTTTAATGATTTAAAATGTATGACTTGGTTTTGTGTGTCTGCATTTGAACTGACTGGATCTTGGGTCAAAATCACTGTAGTCAATGAAATTTTAGATCCATTCACGCAGCAATGCTGTCACTAAGGGAAAAATAGCTTTAGAGCCCACAATTTGGTAGCCTCATTAGTTTTTTAAATAAACCTGAAGATCATAGTAAACAAAACAGTTTAATTTTTGAGTGAGGCAAGGCCAGTTTCTATCCAAGTAATTCTACATGATCTGGTATGGCCATGTCAGAGCTAGTTATTAAATTCTGTTACTCTGCAAGGAAGGTAAATATTGAGGAACAGAAGATCAGCGCCAGCCCCTATCCTGTGACAATCGGAAGTTCTGAAGCAAAGACTCAGGGAGAAGCTTCTATTAGCAGAGGCCTCCTGAGGCTGGAGTGGGCAAGAACTGTTCACGACACACTTTAAAGCATTGGTTCTCAACCTTCCTAATGCCATGACACTTTAATACAGTTCCTCATGTTGTACGGACCCCAACCATAAAAATTATCTCATTGCTGCCTCATAACTGTAGTTTTGCTACTGTTATGAATTGTAATGTACATATCTGATATGCAGGTATCTGATATGTGACCCTTGCAAAGGGGTCATTTGACCTTCAGGGGGTCAAGACCCCAGGTTGAGAAACACTGTGATGTAGTGGGTAGCCATTCCAACTTTGACCTGGAAGCTCCAACCCCCATTGAGGCTTCGGTAACAGTCACGCCTACAAGGCAGGGCTGAGAGAGGAGGCTGAAGACCCAGGTTCCAGATGCACGGGCTCTCTTAGTTCCTGGACCCTGGACACTGGAGGTAGACTGAGCAGAGTTCTCCAGAGAACACCTCCAGACTGCGCCATGCCTTTCCCAGACTCTGTAAACTAACCATTCACTTGTAAGTTACCCTACAAAATAAACCTCCCTTTTAACTACATGGAGTGGCCTTAATAATTTTACCAATATCTGGCACCCAATGTGGGGCTCGAACTCACGACCCTGGGATTAAGAGTCACTGCTTTAAAGTATTGGGACATCTTGGGGATACATTTGCTGTGATTAGATGGCATTTGATCTGTGCTGGAATGAATAGTTTCTGTCTTTCAATACTATGCTGCTTGAATAAGACTCATGGTAACAGTCAACACATAAGAGCCCTGGCCTGCTTTCTACTACAGACACAGTTATGTTTTAAAACTGACATCTTTTACAAATACACACTGAAACTTTTGCATATAAAATTGTCTAGTGCCTTGGATTCTGTGAGAACATGGCCATATGCTGTCATTTCAATCTGGAATGTTCCCCAAAGTTTGGTGCTTTAAAGACTGCATCCCAGAAAGGTGTTATTGAGAGGAGGAGCTACCCCTATGCAGCCAGCTGGTCTGTGGAAGACCCTAATGTTACTGGGGGCATGCCCTGGAGGGGTGTTATGAGACCCTGACCCTTTATACTCTTTCTTTTCTTTTTTCTCGTGTGTGTGTGTGTGTGTGTGTGTGTGTGTGTGTGTGTGTGTTGGGGGTATCTTGCTGTGTGTATGTGTTAGAAGGCCTTGCTGGTCAGAGGTTGCAGTCTATCATGGCCTAGCATCTTTCTTCAAAGCTTGACAACACAAGGACTCCCTCTCCCCTAGTGAGACTTCCTGTTCTCTACCTAACCTTATCTAGAGAATGTCTCTAATCCTGGATGTCTGATGTATCTCTAGGGTGGCCGTTGGCACAGTTTCCTGCTAGAAGCCTTTCCCCTACTGCTCATATGGCAACTAAGACTTGTACTAGGATATTTGCTATAGGGCCCTGCTGCCATATGAAGGCTTATGATAGGAGCATGCCACTTAATACTAGGGTTTGCCCCCAGGCTCCCCAATCTGTAGCTAAAAGTTTCTCCGGTCACACCCTGCCCTGTGGTCCCACTGCCACTTATAAAATAATCACTCAGAGGCTTATATTAATTACAGACTGTATGGCCAATGGCTTAAATTTCTTGCTAGCTAGCTCTATCATCTTAGATTAACCCATTTCTATTAATCTATGTTTTGCCACATGGCTGTGGTGTTACCAGTCTGCTGGTATGTTGCTCCTTGGGCAGCAGGCTGGTGTCTCTCCTGCCTCTGCCTTTCTTCTTCCTGTCTCTTTCTCGGATTTCCCACCTAGCTATAACCTGACTTGCCATAGGCCAGAGCAGCTTCTTTATTAATCAATCATAGCAACACATATTCATAGCATACAGAAAGACCATCCCACAGCACCAATCCTATATGTTCCCTGTACTCTGGAATAAAGCTGAACTGATTTGCTGAAGTCATCTCCTGGAGGGCTGTCTCCATTGTACCTACAGCCATTTGAACCCTGTTCCCCGCTTCTGCTCACTCCACCCTTGTGGACTAATGCACCAATGATCCCGAGGAAGAAGCAGAGCCACGTGTATGTGTGTGTGCACACGCATGTGGAAGCACAGGATTGATGTTGGCTTTCTTTCCTTCATGACTCTGCTTTTTATGATTTTGAGAAAGGGTCTCTTATTGAACCTGAAGCTTATTAAATAAATCGTCTAGGCTGGCTGGCCAATGAACTTCAGGATCTACCCACATCCCCAAAGCTGAGGTTATAGACATGTGCTGCCATGTTGGAGTTTTACATGAGTTCTGTGGATCTCAACTCCACAAGATAGAACCCATACCCTGTACTGCTTTCAGGGCCAAGAACCTGGGGCTAGACAGCTCATAGGCCCTAGGGGAGAACCTAAAGTTATTTTTCTGCAAAATGGACATAGCATTAAGATGACTCCTCATGACTCATTGCTATACCCATAAATTAGTGAGTTTCTCAACCCTCATCAGAGAAGATTCATCTTGCAGTAGATGGCAATTAACACAGAGATTCACAACTTGCCAAGGTACAGAGAACAAGAGACTGCAGATTGCTTGGCCCTAAATGGGACATCTAAATCACACCTCTCCCCACAAAGGCTCAGAGGTCTTTACATAAGAGGGGACAGAAAGATTGTAAGATCCAGAGGTGGTGGATGACTACAAGAAAGCAGTGTTTTTCAGAGACCACAGGGAAGCTGAACATATGTGTGGTGGTATTGTATTGCCCAAAATATTGTGTAGTTAATAAACTTATCTGGGGTCAGAGACAGAACAGCCACAATGTTAAACAGAGGTTAGGCAGTGGTAGCACCACGCCTTTAATCCTAGCATTCCAGAGGCAGAAATCCATGTGTTCAAGGATACACCCAAGCATGGTGACCAACGCCTTTAATCCCAGAAAGCAAGCCTTCAATCCCAGGGAGTGGTGGTAGAAAGCAGAAAGGTATATAAGGCATGAGGACCAGAAACTAGAGGCATTTGCCCAGGAGAGGCATTTGCCCAGGAGAGGCATTTGCCCTGGAGAGGCATTTGGCCTGGAGAAGCATTTGGCCTGGTTAAGCATTCAGGCCTCTAGCAGCAGTTCAGCTGAGACCCATTCAGATATGAGGACACAGAGGCTTCCAGTCTGAGGAAACAAGACCAGCTGAGGATCTGGCGAGGTGAGATAGTTGTGGCTTGTTCTGTGTCTCTGACCTTCCAGCATTTACCCCAATACCTGGCTGAGGTTTGTTTTTATTAATAAGAACTTTTAAGATTCATGCTACACATATGAACTCAGTGATTTTGATAGCATGCACAATAAGTTTGCAAGCTCAAGCCAGGTAAGAATCCTAGCATGGAGGGTGGGAGGAAGGCATAAGGTCCCAGCCCTAACTGAAGAGCTATAATTGAAAGCTACTGGGAGAGGGAGGGTCGGTTTTCTTAAGAGTGTGACTCCTGGTAAATTGATCACACTCCACAGCAGGCCCTACACCCAAGAGTATTTGAGCAGCACAAATGAGACTTGGTGGATTTTTTTTTAAGAGAAAGACATGAAGTTCGGTGGATAGGAAGGTGGGGGTAGTCCTAAGAGGAGTTGAGGGAATTACATGAATATGATCAAAACATACTGTATGAAATTCTCAAAAGAGTTAATAAAAATATTAAACATCACCAAAAACAACAAAAAACACAGATGGTATGGCAGGTACATCTCCTTAGTTCACGGCAGTGGGAGTACTTGGAAATAATACTTTCCCAAAATATAAAATTTTTTCAGTTACACAGACAAATGCTACCAGTTTTTTAAAAATTTGCCTTTAACACAAAATGTTTATCAGACTAGGCAGTGGTGGCACACGCCTTTAATCTCAGCACTCAGGGAGGCAGAGGCAGGCAGATCTCAGTGAGTTTGAGGTCAGCCTAGTCCACAGAGTGAGTTGCAGGACAGCCAGAACTACACAGAGAAACTCTGTCTTGAAAAACCAAAAACAAACAAACAAACAAATAAATGTTTATTGGAGTGTTAGTGTATATATGTTTTGCAAGGAAACAGATTAGGCAGAATCAGCCATTCCCTGTGTGAGCTGCAAGCCTTTCAGCAACACATCTTCAACTCAGCATCTGTTAAGCGGAGAATTATGGTTCTTTCCTTGTAAAGTCGTGGAAAGCAAAATTTGATAATTTATAGAAAGATTTTGGCATCTTCTGTGACTAAAAGTAAAAGCTCCCAAGTGGAACTTACTGTTATTCACAGAGATGTGTCCAGCACAGATGGGTCAGGAGTGGAGACTGTGCCCTGGCAGGGAGAAGATGCAGACTTGGTTGATGAAGAGGACAGGTGTGCCAGTTACTCTCTTGTTGCTGTGGCAGAATTCCCCACAAAAGCAAGTTAAGGAAGGAGTTTATTTCTGTCATAGTCAGAGAACAGTTCCTCACTGTGGGGGAGGCATGGAGCAGGAGGGTGAGGGCTGTTCACAGTGCAGCCACAGTCAGGAAACAGAGAGATGAATGCTGGTGATCACTTTCTCCTTTTTATTCAGCCAGGACTTTAGGACCCACATTCAGGGTGGTCCTGACCACTTTTGTTAAGCTTTTATGGAAATATCCTCCTAGAGACTCCCAGAGAGTTCCACAGAGATTCTAAATCATACCAACGAGACAAGAGACAAGGGAGGTTAGCCATGACCAGTAGGAAGGTCCTTGTTTGAAATGGGGGAACAAGTTAAGAAAGGAAGCAGAAAATATTGACTCCTCCAGGTCCACTGAGGTGTAAATGAGTCACACAGTGGACAGCCAGATCCTGAGACCCCTCTGTCCTCTCAGGTGCAGTCATATCTTGTCTCCACTCCCCTTGAGCACCTTAGCCCTTCAGTGGTTGGATGAGCTCTAAGTATTCAACTTTTTTTTCCTTGACTGGATATTGCTATGTGTCTGACTGATACGGAACCTGCAGCAGCCTCCTGCTTCCATTTCCTCAGTGCTGGGATCACAGGCATGTACCACCACACCCAGCTTTAGAGCTATCAGTGATGTCCTATTTAAGGCACAGGACAAGGCTCCACTCTCAGTGGTTGATGTGAGCAGGGTTGAAATTTTTGAAGAAAGCCTGGGGTTCAGGAACACACATCCATATGTGTGCTTGGGTTAGAAAGTTCAAATTCACGGTTTTCCTATTCTGCCAGGAAACCTGGCCTTTGGCTACTTTTCTCTCCAGGCTGTGGTGCCTCTTCAGAGGTGGTATTTTGTTACTCATGTGACTGAACTATGTTAACCCTTTCCCTCCTCTGCTTTCTTCTTCTCACACTCTGAAAGAAAAGCTGTTGTCAGATCTCTTGACTAGATCACTGGGAACAGGCATAAATCCCACTCTCCTGGGTATTTATTCTTAGGCTACAGATCTTGTGTCTCCAGCTTTCACTTTTCTAGCTCAGTTCTGTGGAGTAGTCTTTTCCATCAATTCTACTTCAGAGACAGCAAACTCAGGATGACACTCCCTCTTGCCAGGCTATGTCAGCTCTGGGACTTGACCCAGGTATTATGTACGAGCTTCCTGAGGTGTCAGTAACATACAGCTTTCCTATCATTGAGGTACCAAAGATCAGACTTGGTATGATACAAACTCTTATATCACAACAGGGGGATGAAGAAATGGCTGGAACCAAATAAGAACCAAATAAGGAGTTTATTCATTTTACAGTTTTACTCTTTACAGGTTCTTCCCAGACAAGCTGCTTAGAGGAACCTCACACAGGGAAGTAGAGTTGGGACCACTAATGTCCCATGACCCCAGCTTAGTTCTGCTTCTTGTCTGTGTAATTGTCCAGTTGTCTGGAAGCCACTGCAGAAGGCAGAAAGCTGGGCTTGGTTCTATGCCAACTGTCTGTTTGGGTCTTTTTTACCAATTTTTATGTGCATAAAACTGAGTAAGAACACTGGTTACTGTCTTGTCTTCTTTTTAGTATCGCTTTAGACTCCCTTAATATTTTTCATCCAACACAACCCACATTAATGATTATTAATAATATCTCCTTATACTTAGATATCCGGTCAGGTTTTGTTTTTTACAGCTCATCCTTTACCATACTAAAAGTTATTCATTGCAAAAAAATCCATTTCTTTTTTTTTCACTTTTCTTTATTAAGAAATTTTCTACTCACTCTACATACCACCCACAGATCCTCCCTCCTCCCACCCTCCCTAAAAAATAAAAATCAGTGGAGCACCCACATTCAGTAAGGTGTAACTTGTTCAAGTCCAAAGTAAACATGTTTGTATTTCACCATAGAAGGCTGCTGGGGGGTGAAGCATTGTTCACTGTGATGAGCATGGTGTCCCTGACCTTTCAGTACTGTGGAATTTAGAACTCACAAGAGATAAGGAAGGATGTCCATTGGCTAGTTCAGAATGGTGTTACTCAGTCGTAAAACATTAAGAAGGGCATAGGTGGGTACCAACCACCATTGTGTAACCAGGTCATGACATATGAGGAGGGACATACACGGGTACTGCCCAACTTCAGTCTCCAATTCAACTCATCAGCAAAACTTGAAAGTCTGGCCAGGTGGTGGTGGCACACACCTTTAATCCCAGCACTTGGGAGGCAGAGGAAGGCAGATCTCAGTGAGTTCAAGGCCAGCCTGATCTACAAAGTGAGTTCCAAGACAACCAGGACTGTTACACAGAGAAAACCAAAAAAACCCACCCCAAAACTTCAAAGTCTGGCTTGGTGGTGGTGGCAGAGGCAGAGGAAGGCCTACATCTGTGAGTTCAAGGCCAGTCTTGTCTACATAGTGAGTTCCACGACAGCCAGAACTACATCGTGTCTTCCTCTCCCCCCAAAAAAGAAAGAAAACCCCCGCAAACAAAACAAAACAACAAACAAGAAGAAACCCAAATGTAACAACAACAAAACAAAACCAACCAAACAAAAAACCTTCCCTCTTCTTGTAGGGGTCACTTAGGGATAGAGTGACAATTTTCAGCTCTGGCTTACACAGACCCAGCAATTGTATTGTGGGTATTCCTCCAGCTCTAACTCATCTCACTCCCCATGACTCATTATTTACTGGCCAAGACAGAATGTTTTTAATTCACTACATATGCCAAAACTTATTCCTGCCTCAAGGAGTTTCTCTTTGCCTTGCTTTGCCAGAACCCTTTCCAGTGATCAGGTCCTCTTTGGCATTTGGACCTAGGCTCCTCTCCAGCATTCTGGAAGGTCATATCTTCTCTGTTGATTGACTCTGCTGAGTAGGGAAGATTCACTTCTCCTGCTACTTATGGAGTCATATGTTGGGAACAGTCAAATTTGGGGCTTAGCAAACCAAAGGCTTGTGGGCTTCCCAAGCCCTTTGCTTCTGTTCATGTGCACCACCCCTCCTATGAGCCTTCTCTTTGTTCACCCTATAGGCAACATGGGAAATAGGAAGTTGCTGTGTTCCCAGCATGCCCATCACAGGCTTGGACTGTGGAACTACAGGAGCTGTTGTAGCTGGAGTTTTCTCCAGTCCTGCCCAGCCCCACGGACCCCACAACTGCTTATAAAATCATCACTCAGAAGCTCATATTAATTAAACTGCTCGGCCATTAGCTCAGGCCTACCACTGCCTAGCTCTTACACTTAAACTCAGCCCATTTCTATTAATCTATACCTTGCCACGAGGCTTGTGGCTTACCGGTAACTTACATCTTGCTACTCATCGCGGGGGCTGGCAGCATCTCCTGACTCAGCCAGCATTCTCCTCTCTCCTTGTCCCATCTACACTATCCTTCCTACCTGGCTACTGGCCAACCAGCGTTTTTATTTATCAATCAATCATAGCAACATATATTCACAGCATACAGGACATCCCACAGCAAGCTGTTATGCTTCTCTACCATAGGCATGGTGTGTTCCCTCCCACACAGCAACCCTACAGAGATAGAAATGACTATCACCTAATTTTACAAAAACAAACAGCTCAAGTTTGCACCCAGCCAAACCTCTAGAGCAGCACAGTCCAAAAGAAACTTCGAGGGCTATGGTCAGCCTTTCTCAAATCAACTCCAGGGAAAATCTTTTCCCTGGAAAGTTTTTTCCCCCCCTAATGGAAAGGTGTTTGCACCTCTGAAGTTAGAAATTTCACTCCTGAGTTTTTAAATGGAGATGATTTATCCAACTCACACCAGCTTCCTACATTCCCATAACAAACCAGACCACCCCAGCATCCTTATTAGATGACAGGGATCAAGTGCATGTCTTTGTCCACAAGAAAGATGACCATTTAGGTTCGGTAGCACAATTAAAATGATAATCAAATGGTTGTTGATAACTGTAACCCATTAATTCAGCCAAAATTGGTTTGATGTATGCCTTAGTCTATTTCCTGTTCTTATAACTCAATACCACAGTACTTACATAGAGACTTACTTAGTCCATGTTTTTTAAGGCTGGGAAGTTCAAGAGTATGGGGCTGACATCAGGTGAAGGCCTTTTTCCTGCATCAGAACATGGCAGACAGTACTTGATGGAGAGTCTGAACAAGCTTTGCAAACATGTTAGCCTTTCTTTTTATAAATTCAGTAATGTAGTCTTCCAAATCCAAGCACCTCTGAATACTGTTATGTATGAATTTGGGACTTAAGTTTTCAACACATCATCTCTAGAAGTACACACATGCAACCTAGGTAGCACAGTGCCGGGCTCTTCAGGTAAACAACAAATAAACACAGCTGTTCACATTTTTAGCATTTAAAAATTGTATTTATTTAATGTATCTTATGTGTGAGTTGTGTTCCTGCATGTATGTCTGAGCACCATGTCTATGAATGTCAGAAGAGGGTGTCAGATACACTGGGGCTGGAGCTACGGATGGCTGTGAGCCACAGCTGGTGCTGGGAATTGAACCTGGGTCCTTTGCAAGAGCAGCAGGTGCTTCTAAGCTCTGAGCCACCGCACCAGCCCCTTCAGTGCCCAATTTTACTGCCCTTCCTATTTTCACTTAAGTACTAGGATTTCTTCTCCAAAACCTCTGTTAAAAGCCTTGTTATATTGAGATAAAATAAAATGACTGGCAATAGCTTGAAAAACCAGAGCCTTCTCAGCATTATTATCTTTTAAATGAGTATTGATATTTGTTAATAATATAGAAAATGTTGAGGCTCTGTATTTTCCTAAATTGTGAAACCACATTCTTTGGCCACTTATTCTGTCTATGCAAAAGCCATGTTTATGACCCAAATACAAGATAGAAAAGTGTTTGGAGGGTCTCTAAGACAGTGAGAGGCTCTCTAAGGACATGGAAGGTCTCTAAGGACACAGTGTTGCTTGAGAATTTCTCTCCCAAGTCCGCCAGTCCCGGAGCCCACTTACAAAATAAACACACAGACTCTCACATTATTTAAACTGCTTGGCCATTAGCTCAGGCCTATCATTGTCTAGCTCTTACTCTTATATTTAGCCCATTTCTATTAATCTCTACTTTGCCACGTGGCTTGTGGCTTACCGGTACTTTACATCTTTCTTCTCCTCGCGGCGGCTCCAGGCAGTCTCCCCTATCCTTCCTCCTTCCTCAATTCTCCTCTCTGTTAGTCCCGCCTTTACTTCCTGCCTGGCTACCGGCCAATCAGTACTTTATTGATACAGAGTGATATCCACAGCACTTCCCCTTTTTCTTTTTCAAAAAGGAAGGTTTTAACTTTAACATAGTAAAATTACATATAACAAAACAATTATCAAGCAAGAATTATAGTTACAATATTAAAGAAGATATCTTATTTATCTTATATTTATGAGTTTAAGGTTTTATATCTAACTTATCTTTTATCATAACTGAGGAAATTACAACTATCTAGTCTTCAACCACATCAAAGACCTCAGAAGGATATAATACAACCTGAGAAATAGAGAAGATGCAAGCAACTTTCGGGAGTCTTGCAGGGTAGACAGAGACAGCTGACAGCCTGGACAGTCATCCAAAGTTCTCTTGTAAAGTTGGGGCATCTGTTTTTAGCTCACAGGCCTAGAGTCTCTCAGTCATTTTTTTCTGTGTCCTGTAGAATGTCTGGCAGTTTCCTCTGCAAAGCAGGAACCTGAAGGACCATTTTGTCAAGCAAAGTTTAGTGGTCATCTTCCTATGGGTCCTGCATGTCCAGTCGATCAAGCAGTCCAGGCAAGAACAGTTTCTTGCCCAAATGGCTATTTTTGCCAAGGTGAAGATAAACTCCATATGGAGTGTCTTTGATGCCCATCCTCCTCTGAAGTAGATCCAGTGTTGCCAGGAGCAGACGTGTCTCACTGTCCAGAACGTCTAAATTTTTAAAACATTTTAAATGCCATATTCTGTAGGTCTTTGAAGTATTTGAAGATTACCTGTCTATCTGAAATATATCTATGTATACCTAGAAGACTTAACTAACATGGCTACAAATATGATTATCATAGATGACTAATTATTAATCTATTTCTTAATTATCCATTACAATTTTAAATGAGTTACATAAACATAATACCTCAAACAAAAGTAGAAATATACACACAGTATAACAAAATCAACTTTAAGTTTGTATCAATAAACTAAAATTTATATCAATGTAAAACATTTTAAACATAAACTAAAATCTATACCAATGTAAAATATTTTAAACAAGTTGTTGTTTTTTAAAAGTAGATTCATTAATCTATCCTTTTATCCTATCATCTCTATATCCTATATATATCATATCCCCTTTTCTTTTTTTAGAAAGAGATTGTATTTATAATTAACCTGTTTTAAATAAAAATATTGGTTTTTCTCTGTCCCATACCAGAGGGCTCTTCTGATTTGGGACAGAAGAATCTCTTAACCTTTTTATTTTAGGGATATGTCTGGGTTTAGAGAGGGAGTGAGCCCATTCCATCTCCAAAGCCAGCTTGGTATATTTGGGAATTTGGGCGTAGATTCTCTTACTACTTCCTGCTGGAGGAGGGCGCTGTACCTTATGGGGACATAAAGAACATTTTAGGATTATGGAGTAGTCTGTGAGGGTGTATCATCTGAGCCAGTTGCCTTGAGACAGTTCTGGATGTTGGATCATCTGGGCCATGGTGTCATTGGAGACCTTTCAGGTGGTCTTGGCTGGTCAAACCTGATGTATCTTAGTCTGGAACAAATCCATAGCCTCTGGCTTTCTGTGGAAACAAAAGCAGAACTTCTTTTCCAAAGCAACATATCCTTATATCCAAATTTTGAAGTCAAGGTACCTTTAAAGTATACATTTTGGCATAACTCAACAGCTTTTGTAATCAAATGTTTTTCTTCAGTTACAAATATCAAAGAGAACATAATCCATATTCTCTGTGTGGTAGCCATCTTTACGTGGCTTATTTTTTATATTACCTTGAGCCTATTGCTTTAAACTGCAGTATTCTAAGATTGAAACAGCGCTGTGGCTGTTGGCTCCGCCCACTTTAGCTTCCCAGCATGGCGGTGGTACATTTTTGTCAGTTCTGGGAGCGATCAACTCTCAGAAATAGTGGGTCTATGGTTTTATCGAAGCAGCGTGTAGCCCAGAAACCTCTTTTTTTTTTTTAATTAGTAAAGAGTAAATCTAGCATACAGAGTAATGTGGAAATTCGAGCCATTGGGCGCCATTTGTTGCTTGAGAATTTCTCTCCCAAGTCCGCCAGTCCCGGAGCCCACTTACAAAATAAACACACAGACTCTTACATTATTTAAACTGCTTGGCCGTTAGCTCAGGCCTATCATTGTCTAGCTCTTACTCTTATAACACAGGAAGTCTCAAAGGCAATGGAAGGGCCTCTAAGGACATGGGCAGGCTTCTAAGGCAATGGGAGAATCTCATGAGTCTAGAATTTGTGGATTTTCTTTTTCCTTGCATTCTAAGGTTCAGGCAGAATTGACCTTCTATTCCCATGGGATTTCTTGGGAGGCCATTAATTGGGCAATTAAGAATAGTATAATCATGGACTGGAGAGATAGCTCAGCTGTTAAAGATGAAGATTCACAACCAAAAGCTTCAAGAATGATGGAACCAGTTTCAAGACCACAGGTAAAGGAATTTCCTAATGTGCCTAACAGCCAGAGTTGGAACCCTAGGTCCTACACAGTAGAAGGAGCAAGTTACCCTCTGACCTCCACGTGTATGCTTTGCACATTCAAAATAAACGAATAAGTGATTGTAATGAAAAAAGAATCATGGAATCCAGAATTTTATTTTATTTTTTTACTTTTTATTGATTCTAAGTGAATTTCATATCATGCATCCCAATTCCACTCATCTCTCCATCCCTCCGTATTTGCCCTCCACCCTTGCAACCTCCCCCACAAAGAAAACAAAAAAAATAAAAATGATAAAAATTAAAATTAAAGACAAAACTAATCTTGCCCTGGAGGCTGCAGTGTGTCACAGTGTCACCAGTCCACCCTTTGCCCAAACAGCTTTCCTTGAAAATGTTCACTGCGATGAGTTATTGGTCTGGCTTGAGGCCTCTGGCTTCTGCTACACCATCAATACTGGATCCACACGACTCCTCTCGGATATCCTGTTGTTGCCCTACCTCATGGAGATCCTGAAGCTTTGGGTCTGCAGAGCCAGCCCCTTCACATGCTCCAACAGTTCTTAGATGGGGTAGATTTTTTTTTTGTTTTTTGTTTTTTGTTTTTTTGTTTTTTTGTTTTGTTTTGTTTTTTTGAGACAGGGTTTCTCTGTGTAGCTTTGCACCTTTCCTGGATCTCACTCTGTAGACCAGGCTGGCCTCGAACTCACAGAGATCCACCTGCCTCTGCCTCCCGAGTGCTGGGATCAAAGGCATGCGCCACCACCGCCGGGCAGATGGTGTAGATTTTGGGCCAACTCAAAGCTCTGGATCTGGGCCTGGGTGGTAGCTGAGTTGGTCAGGCCTACTACTCTCCTACACCCATGCCACCAGGGCCAGATCTCCTGCCTATGGTAGCTGACAAAGAGCAGGACTGACTCTCCCTTGCCAATGCCGCCAGGACCAGCTCTACTGTGTTACCCAGGTGAGGTGTGGGTCACCTGAGTGCTATAGACCTGGTCATCTCTCCTGCTCTCAAAGCTAGCTTTCCTGCATGCTTTAGGCTGTGTGAGTATGTGCGTGTGGGAAGGCATCTTTCCCACACCCACGAGACCTGCAACTGTACGGCCATCAAGGCCCAGCTCTAGTGTGGTGCCCAGGCTTGGGGCTGGTCCAGCCCTTCTGCTCTCATGCCCTCAGGGCCAGCTCTCCACACCGCCCAGGCGAGGGACAAGACCAGTTCCCCAGAGTGCGTGCAGCCAGTGAGGGCCGGGGCCAGCTCTGCAGCCCTAGGACATCAACATGGCCCCAGGCTGTAGCACAGGTCAGGGATGTCCCCATGGCCTTTGGTGGTAACATGGGCCACAGACACCGACCCAGACATGGCCCTGGGTGGCAGCATGGGCTAGGGCATCTCCACGGCCTCAGGTGGCAGCACAGGCTATTCCCATCGGGCTGTTCCTCACCACCCTTGCATCTCCAGTTCTGCCTCACTTCATAGAGCGGGAGCCGTTCCACTTCTTCCTGTACCTTCTCTCTACCATGTACTTGCTCACTGCAGCGGCACCCCCTTGCTGTCGCCTCTCCAGTGCCTTTCATGCCCAGCCCACGCCACGTGGCTATGGGTGTGGGCTTCTCAGGTGTCCTCTCCCTGCCCTGGGCTCAGCAGCACGGGGTGGGCATGTGGGTATCTTACACCCTCCCTGAACTAGCAGCTCTGGGTGGGTCCATGGGTGTCCTCCACCCTCCAGGGCCCAGTGTTGCTGGGTGGTGAGTCCAGAATTTTAAAAGGAAGAAAACTATTATTGTTAAATTTTATTTTTATTTTATGTGTATGGATATTTTGCCAGCATGTATGTGTACCATGTGTGTTTAGTGTCTGTGGAGGTCAGAAGGAGGTGTCAGGTACCCCTGGAACTGGAGTTAGATTGTTTTGAGCCACCATGTGGGTGCTGGGAACCAAACCCAGATACTCTAAAAGAGCAACAAGTGCTCTTAACTGCTCCTTATTTTTAAAAATTCTGCAATGGTTAATCTAGGTAGTCAACTTGACATCTGGAATGAAGTAAAACCCAAGCAGCTGGACACTACAAGGGATTTTCTTTACTGGATCCTTTGGGATTGGTTAGACCCATCCTAATTCTGGGCCACACCTTCTGGTGGCAGTCCACACAAAAAGACTTGAAAGGAGGAAGGATTTTGCTTTCTGCTTGCTTGCCCTCACTTGTGCTTGCAAGCTCATCCACCCTGTTGCAGAGGCATTCCTTTGATAGTATTAGATCCACCCTGTTGCAGAGGCATTCCTTCAATAGTATTAGAATCTACTTCTTTGTGATTCCAGAGTAGTCAGACTTCAGCACTAATTTGGGACTGCTGAGACATCAAGTCTCATGGACTGAACAACTACTAGATTCTTGGCCTTTCTGTTGGGAGACAGCTATTGTTGGATGACCTGGACCATGGCCTGTAAGCCACTCTAATATATATTCATTCTACCAGTCCTGTTCCTTTAGAGAACCCTGACTAATATACTGATTTCTTTTTACTTAAAATGAGAAACAAAACAAAACAGAACAGAAGTCTTTGTTCGGAAAGTGCTCATTGCACATCTGTTGCTGTGTTCCAGTCAGTCCACTGTGGGCTCCTCTCCTAACTGACAGAAAGGTTGGTGTGGTGAGGCCGAGGACAGAGCATGGAGGAGCTCCTAACTCAGTGAGTTATGGGAGGACCAAGGTTTTCTGAGGCTTTGACTGAGTGATGAGGCAAGAACTGGCTCTCAAAAGATGAGGAAAATTTACCAGACAAGACATTTTGAAGATAAATCTTTAGAAAATCTTTTTCAATAGGAAAAAGTTATTTAATGATCAAGGAAATGCTGATTTGGATAATTTGTGAAACCAACATTTCTATAATACAAAGCTTGCATTATTATTGTTGTTTCTCTGTAGAGACCTTTAGGTATTTATTTTCAGAAACCTTGGCTAAGTTTAATTGATTCTATTGAGCTTTATTGCAAAGAGCCAAATGTCCTTTGAGCGGTAATTAGCTACTGGAACCCTATTCACAGACAACTGGGCTCGATCCAGAGTTCCCTTAGGACAACTAAGAAAAAAACAAAACAAAACAAAACAAAAAAACAAGCAAAACAGGTTTAGCTAGTTCTCAAAACTAGCTTCTTTAGAAGATCATTGTCTGGTTTCACAGGAAGCCAAACTCCACCAACATAGGAAAGTCACATAACAGAGCAGAGATCGACACCTAGTGGCCCTTGAGGGAAGAGTCAACAGCTGGGAGCAATGAGCAGTTCTAAATGAGCACCGCTCATTTAGTCTTGCATAAGTTACTCAGACGGTGAAGATCATGGGAAAGTGCTTGTGATTTCATCCTATGCTGTTAGACAGCACTAACTGAGATATAGTCAGGTGGCTTCAGGTGATGGGAGTTTATGGAAAGGAGGGACATGAAACCAAAGCAGTGGTCAGACCTTTAAAGGGGAGTGGGGCAGCAGCTCTGTCTGGTCATCACAGCAGGGACAGAGTAAGCACACTAGTAGCTGCGGATTTGCCCTCCAGAAACCAGACCCAGATTTTCCCAAAGTAAAGCCTGCCAGGGGCAGCCTAACACTGTGGTCCTCAAAGCCTGAAGGGGCTCAGGCTCAGCCTGGAACGAAGGCCAATCTTCACATGTGGGCCAAGGTGAAGTTGAGGCTGTGAGTTGAGGGATGGGTTCTGAGAACCTCAATAGCTTTCCAGATCAACTTCTGTAACAGCAGCAAGCACAGGCTGGATATTGGAGGGCCAGTGAGATTCAACCCTGAAAGGAGAGAAAGAGCAAAGTGGAGGTGAAGACAGCTAAGCAGGAGACATTCAGGGTAACATCTCATTCATTATTCATTCATTCATTCATTTATTCATTCATTCAGGCATTCATGCTTTAATAAATATGTGCCAGAAATTATTTTAGGAGGAACTGCGTATACTGCCATCATGAGGCGTTTGGGGGAAAATAACTTTCAACTAAGTGGTGTTGAAATGAATTTTGAATGAAGGGACAGATGCAATTAATTTTGGGTGTGTGAAGTGTGCTCTTTTCTCGTGGCTTTTATTTTATAGTGAAGAATCACAAAATATGCTCTAGCAAGTAGATGAAAGGGAGGAAGAATGAATCTGAGAAGCAGTCTGTTTGCTATTCAGGGTATATCTGCAGCTTCTACAGATCCTAAGGTAGTGCCTCTAATTCTTTGCTGTCAAGATGCTAAACACAAATATCAGACATATTTCATATTTAGAATGGAATGTGGTGCAAACCATGCAGGGGAAAGGCTAACTACATTTACTAGAGCTAAGGTTGGCTAAGCCTCTGTCCCTTTTTAAAATAGAAAAAAAATAAGGCACCCATACCTTAGGGATTGCTTTGAGGCAATGCTTATCAACACAGGCTGACTATACACCATGTGAAACATGCAAATATTCAGATGCCTCCACACCTCCCCTAAACAGGAGGCTACAGCCCCATTCAGGAGATCAGAGGTGAGGCCAGGCACCCCACATTTTCAAAGAGCTCTCTTGGGGATTTTTTATGATCAGCCAAAACATTGGAAATATTGTACAAAGACAATGGTTTCAAAAGTAACCAACTGAGGCAAAGCCTCTGCAGTCTATAATTTTAAAAGCACTCTAGGTGATTCTGAGTGCACTATAGTTTAGGGCACATTGTTAGAAGCTGGCAGTGATGGTACATGTTTATAATCCCAAAATTTGGTAGGTAGAAGCAGGAAGATCAAGATAAGTTCATCCTTGGCTACAGGTAAGAGCCTGTGCTACATGAGGCCCCATCTCTCACTACCCCCAAAAGAACCATTGCTACAGGTCTTAAACTACTTAATCTAAAATTGGCTCAAGTTAGATATATTGGGCTGGTGAGATGGCTTAGCAGGTGGGGAAAAGCACTTGCCATGTAAACCTGACAACCTGAATTTGATCCCTGGATCCCACGGTGGAATGAGAGGACTCCCACAAGTTGCCTCTGACCTCCACAAACACACTGTGGCAAGTATGAACCTCTGCTCACAAACATGCTTCACACATAAATAACAACACCCAAAAACCACATTGGGACTGAAGAGTCAGCTCAGTGGTTAAGACACTGACTCCTCTTCCAGAGGACTTTGGCTCCCAACTATTCATAATTCCACTTCCAGATCTGACGCCCTGTTCTGGTCTCCTCCAGCACTGCACATAGGAAGAACACATGCGCACAAAAGAAACCAATCTTAAAAACTGATAAATTAGATATGCTTAGCTAATACCCATCTAAAACATTTCTAATGATTATTAGTGACAGAAAGATTAAGTCATTTTTGTCGCCTTCTAAAATGGTGAATGAATTGTTTTTCTAGTTTCCAGGCATTTCTTCAAAAAATTTTTGTTATGTTCATGTGTATGCAGATGCATGTGTGTGTGAGCTTATACATGGAGGTCAGAGGTCAACTACTGTTGGTTGGTCTTTTGTCTTTTGGGGGACCCACCAGCCAGCTCCCAAATAAATCACATACTCTTGCCAGCCACAAGAATATATTATAGAGATTCAGCTGCGTATTAAAGCTATACTTTGACCAGCCAAGGGTCTGTCAAAAGGCAAGCCATTTATTATGACTATTTGGTGTTATCCAGCTTTTAATATTTCAGCTGTCTTCTGCTATGAAATTCTTGCATGCCCAAATATTCCCAGACCAATTGGCAAACAGTTCAGTTCCTCAGACCTGCTGAACTTCTAGGTAACTAACTTCCCTGCAGGAGCCAGTACTTGGATAAGGTCATGTAGGCAAAGACAAGCTGGCCGGAGACATAGCTTTGTTTCTTGTGCTAATGAAGCTCAGAGCATCCTCTTGCCTTGAGGCCTAGTGGCTCTCCAGAGCAATTGGTTAAGAACAAAAGAGGTTTTTACATATCAAGGTGGAAGGTAGAGCAACATTCCTGAGGAGTCAGAGAATCCTGTGGCCAGGGGAAGGACAGACTGTCCTGCCTTGTACTAGCAAATTTCATCAGTCATTTTCCTCTGTGTCCTACAGAATGTCTGACAGACTCTTCTGTGAAGCAGGAATTTTGAAAGAATGTCCTACCTTGTTTTGGCAAAGTTCAACAGTCCTTTTCCTGTGTGTCCTGCATGTTCAGTCTGTACAGCACATTGTCAGCAGTCAAAGGTAAGAACAGTTTCTTTGCCTAGTGGCTAACCTTGCCACAATGAAAGCAAACTCCATAAGGAGTTTCTTCAATGCCTGTCATCTTCTCTGAAGTAAGTTGGTGCTACCAGGAGCAGATGTGTCTCACTGTCATGAAAAACCTTAAGTTAACAAAACATTAAACGCCATATTCTATAGATCTTTGACATAATTGAAGACCATCTATCTAAAACATATCTATTTAACCTAGAAAACATACCTAACATATCTACAAATTTGATTGTTATAAGTGACTACGGACTTATGTTTCTTGACTATCCTATATAGTTTAAAATAACAGCTTTCAAAAACTAGAATTTTACCTTACATTTTAAAATAAACTGCATAGGCACAATACCTTAAATAAGAATAGAAACATATATACAATATGTTGTAACAAAATAACCTTAAATTTTTATCAATATACAAAAATCCTTTAAACAAGAGTAGAACCATATATACAGTGTAACAAAAATAATTTTAAATTTGTATCAATATACTATAGTCCCCTAAATGATAACAAACATCTATAACCCATCAAATAATCAAAAGCCACCCACATGTCCCAATTCTTGGGAATGTGGGCGTAGTTTTCTACATACTTCTTCCTGCTGTCTGTGGATGAAGTATCTTTAGGGTCCCAGAGAGAAAATTTTGAGAGAATGACCAAGTCCTGGGAAGACCAGCAGTAACCTTTGCTGATAGATATCACCTGTCAAGTCTCAGGAGGTCTCACCGGATCAAACCTGCTCCATATTAACCCTGAAGGAATCCACAGCCTCTCATCTTCAGTGGGAACAAAACTCCAAAGCATTTGATTTCCATTTGACAAATATATATATATTTCTTTTTTAAAGTTAAGGCATTTCTAAAATATCTAGATTGGCTCAATTTCGCAGTCCAGTTCACAATCCCATGTATCCTAGCAGCTGTCTTTTGCTTCTCAACAGTCAAAAAATTCAAAATCAACGCAATAACAAACAGAATCCAAACTACGTGTGTATTTCCCACCGTACGTGGCTTCTTTTTCTTCCTTATGTTACTTTACTTCTCTCTATAAAGACTCTTATTTACAAAACTATCCATTTTTAATATTACTATACCCCTTTTCTTAAGCCAACGCACATTGTTAAACACACTGTAACCTGTTTAGAGGTTTTTCCGTCTGGACCTCCTTTCCTGCTTATCTCTGGTCTACTTCACTGCATGAGCAAACTTTAAACTGCTCAGATACACCTGGATTCTCCCTGTGGCTGTCTTGGCTGGCTCTGCCCACTCCTTGGGTCTTGAAAGCCAAGCCTGAAACCCTCCTCCCGGTTGGAGGTGGGTGACAAAAACTGCATTCAACCTTCCTAGCTGTGGAAGCCAGCACCTGTGCCTCCACAGGCGGTTTTTACTTAGCTTTCGGGTTTTTGTTTAGTGTTGCCAGCTGAACAGTAGCGCCTCTTAAAGGAGCCATGTCCTTTTTTTGTTGTTCAGCTTTCTCAGGTTCTAATGGATATTTGAGCCCCAAGTTGGTACACCATTATATTGTTGGTAGGTTTTTGGTTTTTTGTGGGACCCGCCACCCAGCTCCCAAATAAATCACACACGGAGGCTTATTCTTAATTATGAATGACCAGCCTTAGCTTGGCTTAGTTTCTAGCCAACTTTCCTTAAATTAACCTATCTATCTTTTGCCTTGGGGCTTTTCCCGTTCTCTAACTTCTGTAAATCTTACTCTTATTCAGTGGCTCGCTGTGTAGCTGGGTGGCTGGCCCCTGGAGTTCTCCTCCTCTGGCTGCTTGATCTTAGATCCCTCATCCCAGATTTCTCCTTCTATTTATACTCTCTGCCTGCCAGCCCCTCCTATCCTTTCTCCTGCCTTGCTATTGGCCAGTTCTTTATTAAACCATCAGGTGTTTTTCACAGGCACAGTAACACAGCTTCACAGAGTTAAACAAATGCAATATAAACAAAAGTAACACACCTTAAAATATTCTACTACAGTCAACCTCAGGTGTCATCCCTCAGCCTTGTGTTTCCTTTTCAGATTTATTTATTTTATTTTATTAGTATTATGTTTTGCCTGCATGTACATGTATATATAGCATGCATGCCTGGTACTCTCAGAGGCCAGAAGAAAGTACTGCATCCACTGAAACTGGAGTTTTAGAGGGATGGGAAGCACCATACAGGTGCTGGGAACTGAACCTGGGTCCTTTGAAAGAGCAGCAAGTGCTCTTAACCTCTGAGCCTTTCTCCAGACATGACCTTGGTTTTTGAGACAGGTTTTCACTTGGACCTGGGGTTTGCCAGTCTCTGTCTCCCCAGGACTGGGATTACAACCGTGTACCACCAAGCCTGACTTCTTTTCCACAGGGGTCCCAAAAGACTGAACTTAGGTCCTTGTCCCTACAAGTCAGTCACTTTACTGACAGCCATCTCCCTGGCCTCCTTTTTGCAATTTGCTCATGTTGCTTTACATGTGCACCTGGAAAGAAGGGCAAAAACAGACATCTCAGGTTCTGGGTGCCCACTAACGTAACATGACAGCCTTATTTAGTCACTATTGGGCTTTGAATATATATCTGTGGGTACCACAAGACAGTTCTCGTAATCAAGAAGTAAAGAAGCAGGTTGACAAGGTCAGAAACACATTCGTATGAGGATGGGGAACTTACTGAGGAACTTATTAACCTTTCTTCATTCCCTTTCCCTCAGGATGTGTTAAAATAACCACCACAGTCTGTTGATTCTTCCTCCATAAAATTTCCTGTCGTTTCTCTCCATCTACACCTTTTGCCCTTGGTCTCTTTAGGCCTTCCTGCCCTGAAGTTCTTCCTTCCTCTCACAGCTAGTTTGATGTTTATAATAAAAAGACACTCTCCAGATGTCTTCCCTCTGGACTCGGGCAATCTTCTAAGAGCAAATCTCACTTGTCATTTCCTTTCTTGTAACCCACAAGGGCTTTTCGTTGTGATGAAGTATAAACTGTTGAATGCCTGCATAGATTTCTCCTGCTTTGGCCAAGTTTAGAGCAGGATACAAGACCATAAGGGAACAAGCTGGGGTGTGACTTAGGAGGTGGGCTGTAATTAAATTTCCAAGTAATATAGATAATATGCCAGTATCTAAGCGTTAATCAACAGGTGTAGATTGCCTAGCATACTATATAGCAGTGATGGCTTTATTGAGAAGGCTGGGTAAGGATATAGAAATCTTGGAAAATGAATAGGATTTATATAGCATCATAGCTTAATATTATTGTACAAATGACATTTCTGAACATTTAAAATGGTATCTGCTTTCGTGATGAAATTCCCTGACAAAAACAACTTAGAAAGGTTTTATGAATCCATCATGGTGGGGAAGACATGGCTGATCATATGGAAACCACACTCAGGCTGCAGAGGCTGTGTTCTGGTAGCCCCTGCTTATCTAAACAGCTTTCAGCTGGGTTCTCGCAGATGGGAGCACTCCCAAGTTCTTAGTTCTGGCTGTGACAAACCACCATAGATGTGCTGGCAAGGTGTGGTATGGTACCTGGGGAGGATCCAGGGTGTAGGTAGCTGCGGGTAGCTGCCTTCTTGACAGCCTCACATGTAGAAGGAGAAAGAGGAGTCAGCTGCTGATTTTTCTTATAAATGCATGGATTTCATCATGAAGCTCTGCTCTTAGGACCAGGTACCTCTCCAAGGCCACCATCTTCAAATACCTTCACATTGAGGTTCCTACAGATGAAACTTGGGGGGATACAAATACTCAGTCCATAGTAGGTGTTCTAGGTGACTGGGTATTCCAGGCATCCCGATAGCTGATCCCTCTATACCCAGACACCACTTCCATGTTCTCTCTCTTTATCATTTGCTTCTATGACTCTGTTGTTCTGTTTTATTTGTTAACATTGATACTTCCACTGTCTCTCCCTCACCTCTTGATTCTATTGATACCTATTTCCTTTTTTGTCTGCTTGTTTGTTTGCTAACTTTTTGTGTATACTGAAAACAACTTTTCCTTTAAGAATTACCTCGAGCCAGTTGGTTTTCACTGTTTGACTTGGGTTGATAGTTCTTGTCATCCTTATTTCTTATTGTGTGGTATCTGAGGGGGACAGAGTTAGCATTATTGTGTTGGTGTTTGTTGTTTTTTTTTAGTTTAGTTTGTTTGTTTGTTTTTGTTTTGACAGTGTTTCATGTATTTCAGCCTGGCCTCAGACTTGCTATGCAGCTAAGAATGACCCTGAACTCCTGATCCTTCTGCCTCTACCTCCTGAATGCTGGGATTACAAAATGTGCATCACTCCTCCCAGTTTATACAGTGCTGGGGATGGAGGCCAAGGCTTTGTGCATACTAGGCAAGCATTCCATCATCTGAATTACATCTCTAGTGCATTACTGCTTTTTTTTTTTAAAGTAGAATTTCCAGGGAGATTATGTAGATGAAAGTGTACCTGAAATTGATTTGGATGACTTCTCTCCTGTGTTTATTGCTATGACTTTTGGTAGAATTCTGTCCCAGTGGTACTGGTTCTAGGACATTAGTGTACATGTACATCCTCGAAGAATGTCGCTTGCTTGTGTGCAGGACATGAAGGTTCCAAACTCTTTGAAATCCAGTACGTGTACTATGTTGCTAATGATGGCATTATTCTCTGAAGACTCAAGATTCAAAATTCTGGACTTGTATCTTTCCTTTTCCCCTACGTCTAATCCTTTAGAATCCCTCAGGTTTATTTGTTATGCTTCCCACAGACGCATTTTCAATTTCTTTTCTGCTGCTATGATCTGGTTTCTGCTCTCTTTACTAGTCATTTCTATCACATTCTCAGCTTCTTCATTTACATTGCTGTGTCTTGAATGTGAAGTGTCTCTCACAGACTCATATGTTTTAACACTTGGTCCCCATCTGGTGGTACTGTTTGGAAGGCTGTGAGACTTTAAGGAGGTAGAGTCTGTGAAGCAGGTGGGTCCCTGGAGAAGGGCCTGAGGGTTTTATAGTCTGGTCTTGCTTCCTGGTCCCCAAGGTGAGAATTTTTTTCCACTTACTCAAATAAAGTTGAAAAACAAGCCAGAATATAGTAGAGACAAAAGTTTAAATCTTATTGATTGAAAAGGGCAATAAAACTTTAGTATTTCCCTCCTCCCTTTTGATCTCTCTTGAAGGTTCTGATGAGAGGTCTCTGTTGACTCGGCTTGCCTGCCAGTCGGGAAGTTCCAGAGAACAAGGAGCAGAGGGTTGATTGACATTGACACTGACAATTTCTGGCTCTAAACTGTTGTATTTTCTTTCTTCTTTCAGTTAGGTCATAGTATAAACTTCTGCCCATCTCCACTTGAATCTTTCTTTGTAGTATGTAGCATGAATTGTTAGAAGGTCTTATTAATGAAAAGGAGCCAGATATTGGGGTGAATGCTGAAAGATCAGAGAAACAGAGCAAGTCACAGCCAACCTCACCTCACCAACTCCTCAGCTGATCTTGTTTCCTCAAACTGAAAGCTTCTGAGTCCTCACTCGAATGGATCTCAGCAGAACAGCTGCTCAAAAGCCTAAAAGATTAACAAGCCTCTAGTTCCTGGTCCTCACGCCTTATATATCTTTTAGCTTCCTACCATCATTTCCTGGGATTAAAGGTGTGTGTCTTTCCCAAGCAAGACATGAGATCTCAAGTGCTGGGATTAAAGGCATGTGCCACCACACCTGGCTCTGTTCTCAGTGTGGCCTTGAACTCACATAGATTCACATGGATCTCTGCCTCCCAAATAATAGGATTAAAAGCATGTGTGCCACCATTTTCTGGCCTCTGTGTCTATCTCTAGTGGCTGTTCTGTTCTCTGACCCCAGATAAGTTTATTAGGGTGCACAATATATTGGGGAACACAATATCACCAGAGTGGTATTTTTTTTTGTGTGTTCATGTTTCATTTAATTTGAAAAAAAGGTTTAATGTGATATAGTTGTGTTGCTGGAGAGCTTCTCTCCAGCTCCCAAGTCCCACCAGTCTCCAGCTCCCAAGTCCCGTCAGTCCCTGGTTCCCTGACTGAACCCATTCATAAAATAAACACACAGACACTTACATTATTTAAACTGCTTGGCCATTAGCTCAGGCCTATCATTGTCTAGCTCTTACTCTTATATTTAGCCCATTTCTATTAATCTCTACTTTGCCACGTGGCTCGTGGCCTACCGGTACTTTACATCTTCCTTCTCCTCGCGGCGGCTCCAGGCAGTCTCCCTATCCTTCCTTCCTCCTCAATTTTCCTCTCTGTTAGTCCCGCCTATACTTCCTGTCTGGCTATTGGCCAATCAGTGTTTATTGACATATAGCGATATCCACAGCACTTCCCCTTTTTTTTCTTTTTCAAAAAGGAAGGTTTTAACTTTAACATAGTAAAATTACATATAACAAAACAATTATCGAGCAAGAATTAGTTATAATATTAAAGAATATATCCTATTTATCTTATATTTATGAGTTTAAGGTTTTATATCTAACTTATCTTTTATCATAACTGAGGAAATTACAACTATCTAGTCTTCAACCACATCAAAGACCTCAGAAGGATGTAATACTACCTGAGAAATGGAGAAGATGCAAGCAACTTTCGGGAGTCTTGCAGGGTAGACAGAGACAGCTGACAGCCTGGACAGTCATCTAAAGTTCTCTTGTAAAGTTGGGGCATCTGTTTTTAGCTCACAGGCCTAGAGTCTCTCAGTCATTTTTTTCTGTGTCCTGTAGAATGTCTGGCAGTTTCCTCTGCAAAGCAGGAACCTGAAGGACCATTTTGTCAAGCAAAGTTTAGTGGTCATCTTCCTATGGGTCCTACATGTCCAGTCGATCAAGCAGTCCAGGCAAGAACAGTTTCTTGCCCAAATGGCTATTTTTGTCAAGGTAAAGATAAACTCCATATGGAGTGTCTTCGATGCCCATCCTCCTCTGAAGTAAATCCAGTGTTGCCAGGAGCAGACGTGTCTCACTGTCCAGAACGTCTAAATTTTTAAAACATTTTAAATGCCATATTCTGTAGGTCTTTGAAGTATTTGAAGATTACCTGTCTATCTGAAATATATCTATGTATACCTAGAAGACTTAACTAACATGGCTACAAATATGATTATCATAGATGACTAATTATTAATCTATTTCTTAATTATCCATTACAATTTTAAATGAGTTACATAAACATAATACCTCAACAAAAGTAGAAATATACACAACAGTATAACAAAATCAACTTTAAGTTTGTATCAATAAACTAAAATTTATATCAATGTAAAACATTTTAAACATAAACTAAAATCTATACCAATGTAAAACATTTTAAACAAGTTGTTGTTTTTTAAAAGTAGATTCATTAATCTATCCTTTTATCCTATCATCTCTATATCCTATATATATCATATCCCCTTTTCTTTTTTAGAAAGAGATTGTATTTATAATTAACCTGTTTTAAATAAAAATATTGGTTTTTCTCTGTCCCATACCATAGTTGATAAAGAAATTTAAGGCAGTGAGCTTGTGCTCTAATGAAGTCACATGGTTCACTTGTCCCCTCACCCTTTTTTGGTTTTTCAAGACAGAGTTTCTTTGTGTCACAGCTCTGGCTGTCCTGTGTTGCTGAAGTTTTCCTGGTCCTGCCCAACTCCTGTGGCCCTGTGGCCACTTGAACCCAAGTAAACATACAGAGGCTTATATTAATTAAAAATGCTTGGCTGTTAGCTCAGGCTAACTATTGACTAGCTCTTACACTTAAAATAACCCATAATTCTTATTTATGTTTAGCCACATGGCTTGGTACCTTTTCTCAGTTCTGCCTTCACATCTTGCTTCCTCTGTGTCTGGCTGGCAACTCCTGACTCAGCCTTCCTGTTCCCAGAATTCTCCTCTCTGCTTATCCCACCTATACTATACTTCCTGCCTGGCTACTGGCCAATCAGTGTTTTATTTATCAACCAAATCAGAGCAACACACATTCACAGCATACAGAACGACATTCTCATCAGTCCTGAAACTCGATTGGTAGCCCAGGCTGGCCTCAAACTCACAGTGATCTGCCTGCCTCTGCCTCCTTAGTGCTGGGATTAAAGGCGTGCGCCACCTCCTGGTTAACTTACCCTTTCAATGCTATTTCTTTAACAAAATTTTATAATCTGATTTTCCCATCGTTTGAAAACCATAATTTGTAATGATATGTGGGACTTGGTTCTATAATTAACTGAGACTTTTTCCCTTTAGGTCAGACAAGGTAAAGATGGTTTCTTTTTTTCACCTCACAATTCCTTCTTTAGAAACAAATAGTATTTCTCATAAAATCCTATTTATTCTGCATATAGTATTAAAATGCTAATATAAGTGAAGAATTTAAACTTCTCCTGCAATACCAACCCCCCAGGCAAGATGTGCCCACTGCAGCAATAATGGCATGACTGACTGATGACAACCGATGCCTGACAAGATCTGAGACTGTCTCAAAGAAGAATAACTTCATGATGTTTCAGATACCTGTGAGATACTGATGAGACAAGGGAAGACAGTGAGTGGTTTTAGGGCCATTCTTGTCAGTGTGAGGACCACGTCTGCCATACACACTGGCCTCATCACTGGGAAGTTTGAGTCATTTTTCCAAAAGGATGTCACGCCACTCCCAGATTCAGGTCCTCATTTCCAACTTCATGTCTTGGATCTCCAGGTCCTCCCATTTCATCCCTCACTGTGTGAGTCATCGTTCCAAATGTGTTTAGCCTCTTATGGAAGCTGAAATAATGATCCTTCATATTAGACTCCCTGTTGCTTCTTTACAAGAACAGTATGAATCAGACTCTAGGAGCAAATTGTGCCCTTATTTCTCCCTAGAGCCCAGAGAAGGAAAATTCTTATAAATTCTAATTCATTTAAATTGCCTCAAGGATTGGTCTCTGTGGCTTATTTCAATTTTATATAAAGTGTTTAGAAACCAAAATAAAATAGAGTTATAGAGTGAGGAGGAAGAAAGGATTTCTAGAGCCTCCCCAAGGAGCAGTAGGGAAATACTCAACTGTTGAATCAATTTTAAAGCACCCTGACATCTCTGTAATAGCTTGATGACAAGCAATGAGTCACTCACAGGGAGCCTTTGAAGTAGCTCTTGCGAGATGAACTTAGGTAAAAGTGTATTTAAAACTTGTCATTTGGAGGAGAGTGCTGTCTGCTTTGTCCTCAAATGCCAACCAGAGGAAGTACTATGTGCTTAGTGAAATGCCAGTGCTGTTCTCCATAGTGAGGCACACATCTTAGGGAACATAAAGTAATGGCATGTTCACTGAATTGTCCTAAAGCAATCATGGTGTAGTGGTCATGGTGATGACCTCTACTGGGTAGTGAAGGGAGAGGGCCGACATTTATGTGTTAGGACGTAAGAGCCTCGGAGTAGTTGAAATCAAGTCAATGTGTGACAAGCAGTGTCCTTCAATTGACTTGTTCACTCATAGACTTAACTGAGTTTACACACGGACTATTTAAATAGAGGGGCTATGGCTTTGTTAGTCTTTCCTCGAGAGCTCCAATGAAGATGATAGGAGCAAGAGCATCACCTAGGCTTCAGAAATGGTGAGGCATCAAAGAGGCACAGCTCTAAACAGCAGGGAGTGTTGGGGAACCACAGGCAGAGGTCAGAACGTGGAGAGCCTTTTGAACAGAGGACATAGGACTGAGGTCCCAGGATGTATGGTATTGTGAAGCACTAACACATGTGGCTTCCTTCCTGCCTTTGAAATTTTTGCTCAGTTCTTAAATAATATAAGAACTATGAATGGAGCTCTTCCAGTGCTTCCTTCTGCTTTATGTACCCAGCATCTTCAGGCCTTGCGCTGAGGAAGGAACTAATCGGGGACTAGTAGGGTCAGGAGAATGGTGTGGGAGGAATGCTGGGCCGTCACTACACAAGTAGTGAAGTCAACATGAGGATGCATGCTAAAAGCTTTCAGGACATTTTGTAACACTCCAGAAAAGCATTTATTCTTTTCCTTTCTTTGGAAGAAGTTCACATATTTTGTTCCTAACAACTAAAGTCTGTTTTGTGTGCAAATGGATTCAAATGCACATTGAAGGCCAAGGTATCAAAGCATTGTTCTTATATCTTTAAATTCTGTGTTTCTACTCTGCTTTCTCTGAGGTGCTACCATATGAACATTAACTTTATGTGCAGGTTCTTTGGTAATGTTATGGCTCATGAGGTCTCTGAAGCTAGTTGCATTGTAATTAACAGTCCAGGAAAGTGTGACCATTTTCTAGTTGCTGCTAGAATCCCATATGTCCTCTTCCCTATAGTCAGCAAAGGCAAGGAGTTGGTTTTACAATCATAGGATGAAATTTTTAGTGAGAGCCTGGCATGGTGGTACACACCTTTAATCTCAGCACTTGGAAGGCAGAGGAGACAGGTGGATCATTGAGTTTGAGGTTAGCCTGGTCTACATAGTGAGTTCCAAGATAGCCAGAGCTACATAGTGAGACTCTGTCTGAAAGAAATTAATTAAAAATGAAGTAGTTTTGTAGCCAAAGGAGGTAGAATTAGTTAATACTTTGGTTCTCAACTAGTTCTGGAAAGCTTGCAGTAGAAAGCATTTTTTGTTTGCTTATTTTTATCTCAGTGCTGGGGACTGAATCTAGAGTTTCCTTCATGAAAGAGAAATGCTTTACCACTGAGTGACAACCCCAGTACTCTTTTTACTTTTTTCTCCTTTGAGTCAGAGTCTCTAAGTTGCCCTAGCTGGTCCTGAACTGACTCTGTAGTCCAGACAGGATTTGAAGTTGTGATTCTCCTGCCTCAGCCTCTTGAATAGCTGGGATGGCAGGTATGTACTGCCAGGCCTGGCTCCTTGGATCATTTATAAGCATTCTACTCAGTCCTTTATTCTCTTTATATGAGGGAGAGTCCTGGTTTGCCCAGGACTGAGGACATTCTAAAAGCTCCTGTGAGAGACTGTAGTAGGCAGGCATAATCTAGCCAATGTTCTATGACTGTATTTATTGATTACATAAATTGGTACCTTCAGGCACTGATGAAAGATGGTGCTTCTCACCACAGCCTGAATCACTTGAAATCTTTGGCTTGTTTAGAAGCTAGGAATAGTTTGGAAATTCAAGCTGAACCAATTACCACAAACTTCACTAAATGTTTGAAATTCACAACTTTCAGGGGAGAAACAGCATCTTCTGCCACTTGGCACCCAATTGCTGATCAAACCAATAAAAAGCAATCTCTTTTGTGTTAGCACCTTCATTTCCTCTGTGAGCTTCCAGGTCAGCTCTCCAGCCTGTTATCCTGGCTTACGTCAGAAAAACGTTCTGTGAAAGGCCCAGTGACAACAGATTTGCAGCTCTCACCTCATCTTCTTCCTCTATTCTTGTCCTTTGGAATACTTTAAAGGTGTCTAAATCATTCTTAGTCCCATAGTTGCATAAAAACAGGCTGTTGGCTAGGTTTTGCCACTGCCCCTCCAGCCCACAGCTACCACTAAACTCCAATTTAAGGATAACTGTGGTCATAGTGACATCGACTTGCTGGAGTCCTAAGACAGGAACTGTATGATCTTGGACTTAAACATTTCTATACAATTCCAGCCTTCCAGGTTTGTGCGGCACTGGAGGTAGAACCTGGGGCTTTGTGTCTGTTGGGGGGTGCTCTACCTACTGGGCCACATCCCCAGCCCAACTTTCATCCTTTCCATTGCTCCAGTTCTATCTCCTAGAGTTGATCCTTGATGCTGATAGCTTTATTTTCACAAAGAGTGAGCCTTTGTAAACAACATAACATGACCAGCTGCTGCTAGAAAGAATATACCACTATTGATTGCACTAAAACTGAAATCACTACGTTTCAATTTTTCATTATTTTATGAATGAATTTACTGACCATTATCAAATGGCTACCATATCTTAACACTTTTCTGATAGCTGGAGCTATAGCTGTGCATAAGACAAACTTGTTCGCTCTGCCACAAAGACTGAACACTGGACTGAACACTGGAAGGCAAGAGTCATAACTGAGGGTCCAGTGGTTTTTGGATTCCTGATATTGCCCCCATCTAGTCAATCAATATATGCAATCTGGGGTAGATGGATTGGAGGTATAGTAATCTGGAGTGCAGAAGAGAACTTGGATTAAGGAAGAGTTTTAGTCATTTGGTTTATTGAATTAACTTACCACTATGCACTTCATACAGTTCTCAGATATTTTAGTTAGTCAAGGTTCCAGATGTTTAAAAAGGCAACTTTAATACAATGATCAGAGTCTGTGCTCAGTGATGCTCTAATATTGCTCTAAGAGCTTATTAAGGGATAACTTGTAAACACACCAGTTTCTAGACCTCCTCTCAGAGATTCTGGCTAAGGATGGAGTCAGGAAGGTGTATTATATTAAACTCCTCATATAATTCTGAAGTACACAGTCCATGGTGTATACTTTGATAAATGACTGCTTAATATAGAAGGCAAGGGTCTCCTTCTTCCTCAGTCCTTCAAGAATGCAACAGTTGTTACTAGGACCCCATTCTCCAGGCCCACCTTGGACATCCCTTAAGAAGCCTTGGTCTTCTGTCTTATTTGCCTGTATAATTACCCAACATATGCTTCCTCCTCTTTGATTCTGACTAGAGCTGTGTTTGGGTTTTCTTTTCTAAAAAAAAAAAAAATTAAATTAGTCCATTTTATGTGTGCGTGTTTTGCCTGTATGTATTTATGTGCACCAGGTGTGTGACTGGTGTCTGTGCAGATCAGAAGAGGGCATAAAATCCCCTGGAAATGGAGTTACGTATAGCTGTGGGCCTCCATGTGGATTCTGAGAATTGAATCCATGTCTTCTGCAAGTGCACTTAACTGCTGAGCCATCTCTCCAGCCGGGCTTTCTTGCTGTATTTTCTTGATTTATGATGTTTTCTTGTTTCTAGTCATGGCTCTTGTTGAATGCTAGATCCCTCAGAAGTTTTCCCAAAATAATGATAAGACAAAGTTGAATTATGCTTACAATGGTCAGGAGAACCCATCATTGGCAGTGTCTTAGCTTCTTAATGGAAGAACACAGAGCCAGGATGTTCATGAGTGCTTTGAAGTCCAGGCTACATCCACTCCTGTAACACAGGCACTCACTTGATAGGTATGTGGTGATAGCTTTACATTTGTAGATTTTTGAGGTGAGGGATGCCAATTATCTTGGGATGTGAACTCTTCCCTTTTTTTGTTGTTGTTTTTTAAGAGTTGATGGTCTTTCATGAGATTCTTGAAATAAACAGAAAAGTTATTTTCAGCTTTTATATTTCTGGATAAGAATTTTCTGGAAGAATGATGTCATATTAATGGCAAGGGTGGAATGATGAAATCATATTAATGTAGACACTGAGTGGGATGTATGAAGATGGTTGGGGCTCCCTTTTTTTAAAAATAAAAATAATTCTAGTTACATAGATTCCTAGTAATTTCTTTATTGATTTAGCTTTACTTTCTTTTTAAAAATTATTTAACTAATTTTATTATATTTATTTACTTATGTGTGGGGTACTTGGGGTGGGGAGGTGCACTCACCAGGGCATGCAAGTGGAGGCCAGAGGACAATTTTAGGTAGTCAGTTCTCTGCTTCTACCAAGTGGGTCTCGCAAATTAAACCCAGGTCATCAGGCTTGGCACAGGTGTCTTTACCCACTGAGCCATCTGACCCATTACATTTTATATATGCCTCCTACCTTTTCATTTATTTGTCTTTATATTCCATAAGAGTGCAACCAGCAAACAATAGACAATATACTGTCCAGGGCTTGATTTATTTTAATTTTGTGTTTGACCTCCATGCTCTTTGTAAGGCTGAGACACATTAAGCACTTCCTCTCTCTTGCTTAATGTGTTGGGAATATGCTCATCCTTCCTTCCAGCATATCTCATGTCAATGTTGCTATACACTCCACATTTTTAAAAATAATTGGGACTAGAAATGCCATTCTTTGGCTAAGAGACGGCTCAGTGGTTCAGAGCACTTGCTGCTTCTGCAGAGGACCCAGGTTCAGTTCTTAGCACCCACATGGTGCCTCACAACCATCTGTAACTCCAGTTCCAGGGGATCTGACTCTTCTTATTAACTCCATGGACACTGCATGATATGGTACACATACATACATGCAGATAAGACACACACATAATAAGATAAAACTTACAAAGAAATGTCATTATTGTTCACTACTAAAATATATTAGGAGATTAATGGATTCAAGGGGATATTTTTATAAGTCATGTGCCATCAAGATTACTATCATGTTATCTTAGTAAAGCATCTTATTTGAAATGATAGCAAATACTTTTTTTAAACCTTGAGTGTTACTTGAAATTAAAAAAAAAATAAAGCAAGCACCTCTTTACAGCTTTTAACAAAATTAAAAGCTTGATTCTGATGATGAAATAGCTTCCAAACGGAGGATGGTTCTTCTGGCTTGGACAATCTTGGTCGATACTCAGAGGACAATGGCTTCCTCTCATAGTGAGATGCTCGCTCTTCAATCTGCTTCAGCGTTGCTTCCCATTTCCTCATCATTGGTTCAGAAGCAGGGAGAGACTAAATCCAACCTCAGAAACCTTTCTATCAATGACTACTATGGCAATGCCTTTGTCTTCAATGTTAGCAGAAATCTTTGCAGTGACAGAATCTCATTAGCAAATGATATATTCCCAAATGGAAGGCAATGGCCACTCCGAGCTCCTCCACTACTTCGGAAGCCCTCTTACTCCAGCTGCTCCCACCTGGAAAGCATCACTTTGCTTTTCCTGAATTCTTCCTCTTTGGGGAGACCCAGAACCCCTTCTGTTCCCTCTGGGTCACCACTCAGGTGATGCATGTCAGCTGGAGGCCACAGCCAGCCTGTGGAAGCTTTAGCTTTACTTTCATACAGTAAAGTATATGCTTGAATTTGTAGTATTTCCTGGAGTCAGTCAAGATTGAGATGTGTGCTACTTTTTTTTAAAATATGCAAAGTATTTTGTTGGGATATGGTGTTCATAGAGACCTTATCTTTCTCTTTCTCTTCTTTTTATTTTGAGACAGAGTCTCTCTCTACATAATCCTGGCTGTCCTAGAACTAACTCACTATGTAGATAAGACTGGCTTCAAACTCAGAGGTTTGCTTGCCTCTGATTCCCAAATGCTGAGATTAAAGGCGTGAACCACCACTCCTAGCCTGAATTCACATAATTATTATTTTTGTTTTATTTTATGTGTATGAGTGTTTTATCCACATGTGTGTATGTATGCCATGCCTGGTGCCTAGATAGGGTCAGAAGACATCAGATCCTCTGGAATTGGAGTTGATGGCTGTGAGCCACCCTGCAGATGCTGGGAATTGAAACCAGGTCCTCTGCTCAAAAGGCTGCCTCCACTCTCAGCACCCAGGGTCTGGGAGAAAACCCAGCCACTATGAGCTGTGGCTTCCTTAGGTCCCATTACCTGCTTCACCAGCGGTCCTGGAAACCTCCATCTGCTCTCTTCCTTGCACACCTACATGTAGCCCCCGGGCAACTCCATAGTTCCAGGCCTTTGGAATTTGCCCCACATGAGCGCCAGATATTGGTTTAATTATTAAGGCCACTCCACATAGTTAAAAGGAAGATTTATTTAGTGGGTAACTTACAAATGAAGGGATAGGTAGGTTGCGGGGTCTGGGGAAGGTGTATCGCAGTCCAGCGGTGTTCTGTGGAGCTTTGCTCCGTCCACCTCCACCGTCTCGGGTCCAGGAACAGAGAGAGCTCACCCATCGGACTCTCGACGGGTCTCCAGGGCTCTCCCTTCGCCCCGCCTTGTAGGCAGGCGTGACAGTTGCCAAAGCCTCAATGGGGGTTAGAACTTCCAGATCAAAGCTGGAATGGCTACCCACTTCTACAGGACTACTTTATTTATTATTATTATTATTATTATTATTATTATTAACGATTTATTTATTTATTATGTATACAGCATGTATGACTGCAGGCCAGAAGAGGGCACCAGATCTCGTTTCAGATGGTTGTGAGCCACCATGTGGTTGCTGGGAATCGAACTCAGGACCTCTGGAAGAGCAGTCAGTGCTCTTAACCTCCGAGCCATCTCTCCAGCCCCCTCTACAGGACTACTTTATAAACCTTAACATCTAGAAGAGATCTCTGAACTATTATCACTTTACATATCACATATCTCTTAGAAAAGATTTCTTAGAAGCACTATTTACCAAACTTCTATTTAAGAGAAAATTATAGAACTATTAGACTCATTAACAGAACTAACTTACATTAGAAAGAATCTAAAAGATTTTTTAACACCTAGAAAAGATTTCTAAGCTAAACTATTAACAAGACCAGAAGTACACAAATCATTTCTAAAGTTCAGAGTTTATAGTCAGCTTTGATATCATTCTAAAAGTTCTCATGACAGTTGGAAACAAGAGCCCAATTTGTCAATGGCTCTCTCAACACTGAGAATTAGCGAATTCTGTTGCTAAACAGTACTTTATGCATTCCAGATCTTTTATAGAAACTCTATTAAGAGATATCTCAGTTTACAGCAAGCTCATAAAGGAAGAAAAGAGGATATAGAGAAAAGCATCCTAAGGAACATTCTGTTTCTGAATTGCTCAGGTAGCAGTTTTACAACAGTCAGTTTCCTTTGATTGTCTAAGTTGGAGTGGGGTTCCACACCTGCATGATTCAGCAGGTTCTCCTGCTAGACTATTGTTGGAGCTGAGCAAGACTGCATAAGAGGATGATTGGACCATGGGCCTGGGTACCAGGTGTCTGAGATGTCTGTACTTGGCTGTGCTGGGGCAAGGTCTTTTGCTTCACCCCTTGGCATTCCTTTAAAGATCCTTTGGCAGAGACAATAGGGACCTGATGGATTAGGATCCAGGTCCTCTCCATTCCAATATAGTATTTTCCCTCTGCATTAAAATTCCTGTAGGAGAATGCTTAGAGGGTAAAATAACCAAAATGCAAGAGGATATCCTGTGTTTTCTGTTTCTCTCACCTCTCTACTTCTAATATTTCCTGTTGCTCCTGCTCAAGAGTACCCTGGGGAAAAGTGGGGGTGGGATTGCCCCACACAGACTATTTGCCTTGAAAGCTTAATGTATTTCTAAGTGACTTCACTGCCCTTATAGGTAGCTCTTTGTGCATTATAGTAGTTGTTAAGGCTGTCTACCCTTGGGGTAAAGCTATTTTTCCCCAGTCACCTTTACCACCAGGTTCTCTCAGCCGTTCTGGAACCGGCAGAGGAGTACCCTGTGGTAGATGGCTTATTGAAACTTGCCTGTGCCACAATTCAGACAAACGTTTCTGTTACAGCAGAGAAGCTACTGGAAAGCCTCGGCTTAGGCTGAGGGTGAAATTACCATATTGAACTGCCATAAAGCTCTTAGCAAAAACCCTTGCACAGCTATTAGGCACTGTTTCAAACCTGCATTGATACTATGTTTCCCAGACTGCCTTTTGGGTATACTACTTCCCGTTTCTGTTTACAGGGTCTGTGTGGTTTGTGTTCATACTGAAATCAAGCTTCTGCTTTGTGTTTTTTTTTGTTTTTTTTTTTGTTTTGTTTTTGTTTTTTTAAATCAAGGGAGGTTTTTGTTTTCCCTAAGCTCTCATTAGGACAGGTGTACTCAATCTTTATTTTAAGATACATAGGAGCTAATTCTTAGGTATATCCTATCTATTAAGCATGTGTGTCCACATACAGAAATGTAAGTTCCCCTGTATAAGAAATATATAGCATACACCAAGATCTCTTCTTGAAGCAAATGCATCCAGAAGTAGACGGTTTGTCTAAATCAAATAGATTCATCAATCCTATTGACAATGTAGCACGAATCTTAAAAGTTCTTATTAATAAAAACAAACTAGAGAGCCAGGTATTGGGGTGAATGCTGGAAGATCAGAGAAGCAGAACAAGCCACAGCTTCCTCACCTCGCCAGTTCCTCAGCTGATCCTGTTTCTGTAGATGTAACCTACCGCCTTATTAAATAAGAAACACAGAGCCAATGTAAAGGTGAAAGCCCAAGAGGTCAGAGCCAGAAGCTTACCCGCTTTCCACTAGCTAGCTTCTTCCGCCAAGAGAGCTCTCCGAAAAGGAGCTACTTCCTGTGCGTCTGATTTATAAAGAGTTCTGGTTCTTCCTTCTCATTGGTTATAAACACAACTACGTGGCTGTCTCGTCACTGCCTCTCTGTCCAGACCTCCCACGTTTTCTATGGTTGGTATTGAGATCAAGGGCGTGTGTCACCAATGCTAGCTGTATCCTTGAACACACAGAGATCTACCTAGCTCTGCTTACCAAGTGCTGGGATTAAAGGCGTGCACCACCACCGCCCTGGCTTTCGCTATGGCTTGCTAATAGCTCTGACCCCTAAGCAACTTTATTTATTAACATACAAATAAAATCACATTTCAGTACAAATAGAATACCACTATATTTCCCCTTTCTAATTTAATAAAAAGAAAAAAAAAGGAAAGTTGTAACTAATATAAGAAAAACTATATACAAAAGTACAATAACTATATACAATATATACAAGTGATGAAAACCTAAACAATGTCTAGTCCATTTGTATTTGACAAATTCAGAGAAAATAATTCCATTGCTTATCCTATTTTTATAAGTCCAAAATGTACCTAATTCACTTTCTATCTTAACTAATTTTCAACTATAATTAATTAATCTTCAGCTATGACTAATTAAACTTCGACTATAACTAACTAATCTTCAACTCTCTCAGAGACCCAAGAAGGAAATAATATTACCTAACAAAAATAAAAACAGGAAGTGCATGTAAGCAGCTTCCAAAAAAATTGTGAGTTGACAGAAACAGCCAGCCGCCTGGACAGTAACCTGAGGTTTCTCCGCAGTGTTGGGGCATCATCTTCAGCCTATAGGCTTAGCGTATCTGACAGACTCATTTGTGAAGTAGGATGTACACAAGTTCAACAGTTCAACCTCACCTTGGGTGAGAGCAGTCCATGTACCAGAAATACCTGAATTCCACTAGTGTCATGTCCTGATTCAGGATTTTAAACTCTGGAAATTGTTGATGGTTTTTTAATTCAGCTGTCCATTCTTCTTGACTGTGTATGTGTGGCTTCATCTCAGCATCCCGTTCTTCTCCACATCCCTCTATTAAATGACAGTCTGCTATTGAGAGGCGTGAGCTTAGTTACTCTTCAAGAATAACTGTTTCAGCTGCTGTTCCATTGCACATCAGAAGCCATCGGCCCACTGCCTGTTCAGCTGCCTTCGAAGGAAAGGGTACTGTACCTTTTCCGGATTGCAAAGGCCACTTCAGGGATGGTGCCATATTGTCCTGGCCTCAGGAGATGCCTTTTGATAAAGCCATAACCACACTTACTTTGGCAAGAATCAGTAGTCCTTTGTTTCACATCTGTCCATTTTGTCCTGTTGTCAGCAGTAGATTCGAGGATACTTTGTTGTCCAGTGGCTAACATTTGCCACAATGAAAGTTAACTCCATATGCAGTTTCTTCAATGCCCATATTCTCTCTGAAGTAGTTTGGTACTGCCAGGAGCCGACATGTCTCATAGTCATAACAAAAAAGAAAAATTTTCTAAGTTATTAAAACATTTTAAATGCCATATTCTATAGATCTCTGAAGGGTTTGAAGATGACCTGTCCATCTAAAACATATCTGCTCAATCTTGGAAACATACCTAATATGACTACAAGTTCTATTGTAATGTCTAACGGCTAACTTTCATTTCTTTATATCCTAATAGTTGGTAATAACATTCAAGAATCAACAATTTGCATTATTTTGTTAAATGAATGGTATAAGTACAATTAGAAATAAACATATAGCATTTCCTAACAATATCAATTTCAATATATATAATTTGTATACAATATAAAACAATCCAATCCAATGTAAAGTATTTAAAACTAGTAATTGTCTTTTTCTTTTTCTTCTTTTTCTTCTTCTTTTTTTTTTTTTTTAAACAAGAACCTTAAAATCTAACCTCCTTTGCTTAGCCCTTTTCCTAACCCTTGATAACCAGTTATAACTAACCCCTCTAAACAATGAGAATTATCCCAGACCCAAAAACCCATTAAAAGACCAAAAAACCACCCGTCCCACACCACCTCTTTGGGAACGTGGGCGTCGTATTCTTAAAATTGCTTCCTGCTGGGTATGGGCGAAGGTATCTTTATTCAAAGTTCAGGATTTATCTCAAGTCCTTATTCAAGTAGTCTTTGAGACTGGATCATCTCAATCAGCAGCTGATTGGAAGAACCAGAACTCTTTATAAATAAGACGCACAGGAAGTAGCTCCTTTTCGGAGAGCTCTCTTGGCGGAAGAAGCTAGCTAGTGGAAAGCGGGTAAGCTTCTGGCTCTGACCTCTTGGGCTTTCACCTTTACATTGGCTCTGTGTTTCTTATTTAATAAGGCGGTAGGTTACATCTACATTTGGCGCCCAACGTGACAAGAATCCGCTTGACTCGCGGCGGGTCTGTGGCGGGTCCGGTTTCCCGCCTCGGCGGTCGGCTCCGGACGGCCTGGTCTCTGGCAGGGGACAAGGTCAGTTTGGCCTCAGGCCCCAAGCGGTTAGCTTAAAAGCCGGTGCTACAAACAACTCAGGCCTGCCTTGCCAACAGGGCCCCTGCTTGTAAAGCAAACGCACGTGGTTGGAGTTTAAGGAAGCCTAGCCCAGGCTTGACTCCGCTCAAGCGGGGACACGTGTTTGGATTTAAGCTTTTAGCCAGGGCTTCTCTCTCTCTCTCTCCCTTCCCCCCCTCTCCACTCAAGCCGCAACACGTGGCTGGATTTAAGCTTTTCGTAGCTACGCTTTCTTGCTTGCTCTCTTGCCTTCTCTCTCTCTCTCTCTCTCTCTCTCTCTCTCTCTCTCTCTCTCAATTCACCTTGGACACTAGGTGGCTGTTTTGAAATTCCCTCGGATTTCTACTGTTCTGCGAAGACTTGGTAAGTCAATTAACATATCAAATATTTTAAAGGAAACTATTTAACAGAAATTTTTTCCACATTTAAAAAAAAATGGGTTTTCTGTGTGCATTGGAAGATTGGGCTTTGTTTGCAATTTTAGGCAGTGTGACAATGGAACAACTGTATGGGATGATTACTATTGATCGGATTATGCAGTTGGTTACTATGTTTCTACTCATTTTACTATTTAAAAAGATAGTCAATTTAAGTGCCAGGATGACAGTTTTAGAAAAACTTGTTAAACCTGAAACTCAGACAGAAGAAATTAAGAGTGAAGTTGTGGAACAGAAGGTTACAGAAAGAAAGCCTGTTTTCACACAGTCACCCTTAATTTATCCGGTAACCTTACAGCAGTCGCCTGATCAAATGACTACACAAAATATTTGGGCTCCAATTGACATGATGGATTTAAAAAGGTTTAAGGGGGCAATAGTATCTTATGGCATGCATTCCCCATATGTAAAGCAAATGTTAAACTCTTGGTCTACATATAATAGGATTACACCACAGGACTGGCGAGACTTGGCACAAGCGGTTTTAGAGCCAAGTCAGAGAATCCAGTGGCACGTTTTTTATCAAGACGAGGCTAAAAACATAGAAAAACAATGGAGGGATAAAGGAATACAGGTCTGCCAGGATCAGCTTACTGGAGAAGGCCAATATGCTTCAGGACACACACAATGTCTATATGATATCCAAACCTTAATTCTATGTCGAACGGCAGCCTTGAATGCATGGGACAGAGTTGAGGAACCAGGAAAAAAAGCTGAGTCATTTACAAAAGTTACACAAGGCCCAAAAGAATCTTTCACAGATTTTTTACAAAGACTGGCTTCAGCAGTAAAGAGAACGGTCCCCGATTCAGACGCTAGTCGGATAATAATTGAATCTTTGGCCTTTGAGAACGCAAATGCAGCATGCAAAAGTATAATCAGGCCGTTAAAGGCAAGATCTGCACCCTTGGAAGACTGGATCAGAGACACAGTTAATGTGGAGACTCATGACCAGCATGATACGTGGGTAGGAGAAGCAATTTCAAGAGGTTTGAGGAATGTTAGATGTTTTGGATGTGGAAAACAAGGACATTTGAAAAGGGACTGTAAACAGGTCATTCCTAGGAACAATGTTTCTTCAAGGAACAATGGTAACAGAATGCCCCTTCCTTCTGGAGTATGCAGAAGATGTGGTAAGGGAAAACATTGGACCAATGAATGTAGATCAACAAGGGACAGACAAGGTAATCCTTTGCCTCAGGCTTCGGGAAACTCCCAGAGGGGCCTCTTGGAGGCCCCCACAGCAAATCCAGTTCAAACCTTTCCTGCAGTCGTAGAGGAAATCCCTGCTCTGAGCGATT
>CABHPP010123398.1:0-33789 GCA_902168425.1 Peromyscus attwateri | reverse complement strand
ACACACACACACACACACACACACACACACACACACACACACACACACTTTAAAAAACATTAAAGGTAGATCTTTAATAAAGTTAGTATGCTTACAATAATATTTCATTTTATATAATTATTCTATTTACTTTTGCTTCCTTTTGGTTACTTTGATAATGTTTTTTAGCTATGAAAGTAGATCCTTACTCTTTCTTTTTCTTGGGATGTGTACTAGTAGAAACCTTTAGTATTTGCAGAAATAAGAGCTACAACTGTGCAGCTCTCTTCCTTTACAATACAAAATATTGGCAAACTTGTGTATACACTTTTAATTTTCTACTATTTCTTTCTAATTTGGCTTTTATTTCTTTCATTCTAACAGGAGGTTTTATTAAACGTCCTTCTTCAATCCATCTTAAGCATATTTTAAGTCTAGAGGCAAACAACACTTCTATTTTTATCCCCATCTCTCTGGTCATGCCTTTACATTATTATCCCCATCCTTACATTATCTGTTAGGGTAGTCAAACACAGGCAATATTTTCAGACACTGGGGCTTCAAATAATTCCATGCATGATCCTGTCTCCCACATCTGCATCATTCATCAATAACTCTCCTATAACTGTATATATATAACTGCCTACTCAAATATTCATGTTTCTTTTCCATATCACAAATCTAGCATTTGAAAAATAGAAATAATAATTATGTATCCCCCCCAATAGAGATTTTTATCCATTATACCTGTTTTAATGACCAGTAGAATTACCAGTGCAGTCACCCGTTTCAGGAATCAGGGATCTTTCACATCTTACACCTCCTACACACTCATCTCGTGTTCATTACACTGTCATTTGACTACCCAAATAGCCTTTTCAATTCCATCTACTTCCTCCTTCTCAAATAACCCATTCTTATCCAATTTATTATCATCTTTCTCTTAACATACAAGACCTCACTTAATTGGTCTCTTTACATACATTGCTATCCCTATCCAATCATTCCACATATAATACCAGAGCTTCCTTTAAATACAGAACAGTTCTTTTCTTGTGGACTCATTAGCATTGTGAAAATGACTCATTTTATTTTACAGGAGAGGGGGGAGTTGTTATTTTGACACACAAGTGATATAGCTGTATTTAGTTATTGTTTTGTAAATATCTAGCCTGGGCTTAAGACAGTTAAGAGTTTCATAACTACTATTTGTTCAGTGAACATTAAAATATGTCTGATTGAAATGAATTCTTCAGCAGTATCTCTGCAGCTACATAGAAAAAAGTAGTTAGTACAGCATCATGGAATCCAAAATGACTTCAAGAAACAGTTGACATTGGAAGGATAAATGAGGGGTTATCATGGAAAGAAATAGAAGAATATCCTTCTCCAAGAAAGAGAAGCATGGAGAGAATGCACAGTTCACACTATGACGTGATTCTAGACAGAGTGTGAGCAGAACAGAACTGAGCATGGAACTGGAAGAGACACATTTGTAGTGTTTGTGCTTGCCAACAAAGCATTTTCTCAGAGCAATTTTCTCACTGTTCTATAATGATATTACAAATCACCTCTCAGGCCAACGATTTGGATCCCCAAGGACTGGGCAAAATGAAAGGCGATTTTGCTTTACTTTCTTACCTGGAAGACATATCAAGTGACTTCCTGCTGAGAGTAAAATTGATTTTGAAGTTCCAATACATGTGTGGACATGTAAGAATATCTACCGTTGCCCATTAAAATGGATGAGCTGCCAGTATAAATGCTGGAAAGAGTGCCAAAAATGCCTAAAATTTTGGGTAAGTTTATGAAATATTCTCCCTTTAAAAGAACATATATTATATAAAACCACTGTATACATATTAGCTATGTCAGTGAAGAAATGACCCATAATATCAGTTATAAACTGTTACCTCTGAAGCTCTGAGGTTTTGAGTTTGTTTTTCAAGTATATTTATTGTATTCCAAGTTTTGAGCCATTGGTCACAATTATTTAGCGAAAATAAAAGCTAGTTCAACATAGATTTTCAGCTTTACTCAAGTCATGTTTTGTGTTGTTGTTGTTGTTGATGTTGGTGTTGTTTTAAGATGCTAAGATGAGGCTTCCCTAATCAAAGATAATGATTAGTACTACGTTTTGTTTTTTTTTTGTTTGTTTGTTTGTTTGTTTTGGTTTGTTTTTTTTTTTTTCAGTTACAGAATTGCCTGCTGCTCTGATAAGTTTTGTCCTCAACCTGACACACTTGAAAAGAAAGAAATTCAACTGAGGATTCGCTTCCATCAGATTTCTATATGACCACATCTGAGAGATTTTCTTAACTGAACATTCAGACAGGAGGGTATGGAAGTGGTGCCATACCTGGGCAAGTGATCCTGAGCTTTATGAGATAAGTAGCTGACTACATCCATCCAACAACGGCCTTTCTGCTTTATCTTTGCTTCAGTCCCTCTCTTGTCTGTCTTTGTTCATGGACTGTAACGTCTAAGTAAATGAACTCTTTCTTGCCCCAAGTTGCTTTGGGTGAGTGTTTTGTTGCAACAACTCAGAATACCCGACCATAAGGCGATTCAGCATAAAGTCACACCAACTAAAATGACTTAGAAACAAACCCACAAGCAGCTTCACCAGAGATAAACTCTATCCCTCACTTTCAGGTTTTTTTTTTTCCCAAAGGATTTTACATTCTTGGAGTATATTATTTTTCACAAACAGAAGATTTAGAAACAGACCCAAAGCTTATCTCCATTATGTCAAACAATATGTAGGTGAAATTCATTTATCCTCTTTTTTTTCACAAAGTAACCTTCAGCTCATTTATTTCCCATTCAGATATTTCATAATTTAAATATATTTTCACAATTAACAAACAGTCATAATTTGTAGTTGCTTCTGTAGTCACATCGCTTCTAAAAAACAAAATTACAGAACACAGCTAAGCTCTCAAATATTAAAAAGGCATTACTTTAACAATCTAAAATAAAGTTACAATTTGATAAACATTTGCTACAAGGTAGAAGTAATTACCCATATTTTTAAACTTTATTGCTATTGTGTGTGCATGCGTGAGTGCGTGCATGTATGTGTGTGTGTGTGTGTGTGTGTGTGTATGTGTGAATATGTTGTAGCTAAGGAGTTGAAGTCAGAAGAAAATTCTGTGAGGTCAGTGCTCTTTCTCATTTCTGTACAGGTTCTACAGATGAAATTCAGATTGTCAGGCTTGAGTATCAAGTGCCTATACCAAGTGAGCAATCAGTCTTGCCACCTCTAATTACCTACGTCTTATGAATTTATCCAAAATTGAAATCAGTGAAATATAGCCCTCTTTTAATAGAAATTGAGTTGGCTATCCTGATCATCATCATTTGTATCTGAACACACTACTTACAAGAGAGCTTCCTTTTACACTTCAAAGTCCTGGTACTGATTCCATTGCAATGAAGTCATCAGTGGGGTTGGAGGCGCTGCATAGATAGCATGTGTAACAATATTGCCAGTAGGGCACCTGGCTCACTGTGGCCATGTTTTAGCTATGTCCTCATTTCAGTTGGCCCTTTCTCTCAACAAGGACCTTTCATAGTTACTACGTGGTTTATTCTCAGCATTATCTCCTTCAGGAATTCTTTATTATTGGCACAACATGTGTTTAGACAGATGACCAATATAAAATGCCTTTGGATCTCTTTTTTTCCTGTTTAGGACAGTAGGAAGAGATTATTTTCAATATATCTTTGCATCTTATTATGTTAATTTATGAGTTCAATTGATTACTTTATGCCATGATGGATTTTATTTATAGGAGCTATCTGTCTCAAAAAATGATTAAGAGTTCAATGTCACCAGTTCCTCCATTTAGAGTTACAGGTTTCTGTACAGTTATCATAAACAAGTCTAATCGAGGAACAAAGGTATTTTAAATTCACAGGTGCTGGGGCTGCAGAAATGGCTCAGCAGGTAACAATACTTGATTTCCTTGAAGAGGACCAGGATTCAGATCTCAACAGCTACCTAACAGCTTGTTAACATCTGTAACTTTTGTTCCAAGGATACACAACACCCTCTTCAGATTCTACAGGTACCAGCCATATATACAGTGCCCATAAATACATGCAGGAAGCACTCATATGCATTAAAATAACGTAAGAATCTTAATTTCAAATCTACCAAATGATTTTTAAGTAGAAAACCTCAGGGGAGACAAAGAGCACCTTGGTAAACACATTGCTTTAACTGTTTTTGCAGAACCAGAATTAGAATACCACTTTGTTTCACACAGTCAACTGTATTTTTGATACGCTTTTCCAAATACTGTTAACAGCAAGGAAAAATTGTTTATGGTGAGATCGAAACATTTTTAGATTTCTTATGTAAGTCAATAGACATCCTGCTGCTTAATATACCATTTTAGAGAATGTACACCACTGTGGTTATGCCCGTGGCAGAATATTCACATCTCTCTGAACTTATACAAAGGGAGGTAGGGGTTCACTAGGTATGCCACAGAGGCATGTAGGTACTGTCCTTGACATGCAGTGTCCGTCAAGTCCAGGGGTGAACACTGACCTGCTTTTCAAGCACTTCACAATAGATGGTTCTGTGTTGGGTACTGTTCAGACTTTTAGAATCCAAGGAAATCATTCCAGCCACTGCTTGTAAAATATGCCCTATTGTGATGGTTTGAATGAGAAAGGCCCCAAGAGGCACTTACATTTGAATGGCTGGTTCCTAGGTGGTATTTGTTTAAGAAGGGTTATGATGTATGACCTTGGAGAAGATTTATCACTGGGGTTGGGTTTGAGCTTTCAAAAGCCAACACCAGGCTCAGTCTCACCTTTTCTGCCTCCATCTTGTGAATAAGATATAAACTTTAGACAAATTCTTCAGCACCATATCTGAATGTATGCCACAATGTTGGCCACCATGATAAGCATGGACTAACCCTCCAATACTGTTAGCAAACATCCAATAAATGGTTTATTTTATATGATGTCTTGGTTTTGATGTATCTTCATAGCAATAGAATAGTGAGACAAAATTTTAATGGATAAGAAAGGAAAACAAAAGTTTAGCATCTATAATGTGAAGAACATTGTTATGATCAAGTAATGTCCAGATGAGAACGTTCCAAAAAGGTCTATGTAATCTAATCAAAGAAGCTGAAAATGTACAACTGTGACGTCTAAAGGATGATATGTGTGATTACAAAGGCAAAGCCAGGACTGACTAAAGCAAGCGAGCACATCCAAGTTTCCATTTTAGTAATAAAAAAAAATACGTATGTGTGAGTATGTGTTTAAATCAGTATATATGTATATATATATATATAACATATATACATATATACAACATAAGATTCAGATATATAAGATGATAATCTTATAAAATTATAAAATTATTTTCTTTATTCTTATACCAGAAGCATCAAAATATTATGAGCAGGGATGTAGAATAGAAATTGTATAAGCCAAAAGCTTGAGCGTCTTTGAGAAGGGATCATTCAATAACAGTTTTAAAGAACCTGGAGGTGGGATTTAAGCAGTTGCATTTTCTAGTTTATTAACCCAAACTGGAGAAATATTTGTTCATTGCTGACCTGCTAATATATCATTTGGCTGAAATATAAATTATATTCCATGTGTTTTTTTTATTCAGAATTTCTATCTCAACAACCCAGAGCATACACATTCCCCTAGAGCAGTGGTTCTCAACCCGTGGGTCGCAATGCTTAGGGTTTGTTGAATGACTTTTTCACAGAGGTTGAATAAAACCAAAGGAACATATAAATGTGGTGATATTATATTTGCTCTAATAAATAAAGCTTGCATGGAGATCAGCGGAAAAAGTCAGCCACTATATTAACCATAGGGGTCAGGCAGTGGTAGTACACACCTATAATTCTAGTGTTCAGTAGGCAGAGATTCATCAGGATCTCTGTGAGTTCAAGGCCACACTGGGAAAAGAGCTGGGCATGGTGGTACATGCCTTTAATCTCAGTGCTAGTTAACCATAGAGGTCTGGACATCTGTACAGACAGGCAGGAAGTGATAGAGCTGGGCAAAAAGAGGAAAGTGATGTAGCTGGATGGAGAGAGGTAAGATGGCAGGGCACAGAAAGGCATATAGGTTTGAGTATACAGGAAGTAGCCCTCTCTTTGGCTGAGGATTTCCTCGCAGTAAGAATGTGTCTGGCTTATTTCTGCTTGTCTGATCTCTCAGTTTTCACCCCAATATCTGGCTCCAGGTTTTTATAAGACCCTTTAGCAATTTATCTTACACATAGCAGATACTTACATTATGATATATAACAGTAGCAAAATTACAGTTATGAAGAAGCAACAAAAATGATTTTATGGTTGGGGTAATCACAATATGAGGAACTGCACTGAAGGATCGCAGCATCAAGAAGGTTGAGAACCACTGTTCTAGAATGAAGAAGTGAGGGTCTTTTGGACTTTCTAACACTGTTGAAGAAAGGAAAGAACCTACCTTGATCAGAGTCAACAACAAAAAGACAACCATGAGAATATAAATACCTGACAGATCTTGGGAAAGCTGAAATAAGAGTGGAAAGAACCAAGTTATTATTGGACACAATATATCTTTGAGCAAGATTGATTTGCATGTCATAGTAATACAAATTCTTGTTCAAGAATAGAGCTGGGACATTTTTAGCTTTGACCAAAATGGACTAGTGTGTCTAGATCAAGTTTCTTATAGGTCTCAATTTCACTGAAAGTGATACAATATTTATTATGTACCAATCACTAGACAAGGAAGAGAAACATATCTGGCATATTACCCAAACTCTGAGTAACTGAGTACAGACTACACATCAAAAGTCTGATGGACATGAGGTTTATATAGAACAGCAATATTTGGGAGCATTACAATATCAAGAGAGAGGTTTGACTTATGATGACATTGGATGAAAGACAAGAAGAAAACACCCATGTCAAGAATATACTCATGAATAAGAAAAAATGGGGTTTGGGCTTAAAGATATTACTTTGATTTTTAACTAATTGGTAAATATTCATTGTTGCACAATTAAATTTGATGGTACCAGCACATCAGCTATTACTTAGTTATAGTGAAGAGGGTAAAGAAGATACTGGTAATGAGACAATTAATTGATGTAATCACTGAATTTTCCCAGAGATTACTGATCATTTCTGGAATGGATGGCTGATAAGGCACTTGTATTTATACTAGCAGAAATGATGGGCAGTTTGAGTAAAAACGTTTGAGTGTTTGGTTGGCTTTGGTTTTAGTAAAAGTCAAATTCAACAAAAACAGTTGACCTGAATAAGAGGAGGAAAAAATAGTGTGAAGTCTTTACAGAAATGGGGTGTCGATAAAATGTTCTAATCAAGGGATTTAGACTTGTGAGACGAAAAAAATATAGTGGTAAGGGGAATAGTATTGGGAGGAGGAACACAAAATGAAACCTGCTGTTCTAGCAGAAATTGTCAAAAGGTCTATTTCATCTCAGTAAAGGTTTGACATGCTGTGGTAGGGATGTGGGTATTATGAGCACAAGCAAATGGAGATGTAGTTGAGAAGATTTGAAACTGTCCAATTGTGAGGGAAGCCCCAGGGTGAGGGGTGTGTGTGTGTGTGTGTGTGTGTACATGTGTGTGTGTTTGCGTGTGTGTATGTATGCATGGGTACATGCCTATGAAAGGGAAGGAGAAATTAGCTTTCTGAGTATCAGTGAATATAGGCCTGTGCAATGGGGCTTGATGACCATCTGTGTATTATACTATTGTTCATGTGTTTGTTTGTTTTTTAAAGAATTGGAGAATTTTTCACACCTTCAGCTTTGAAAACACCATTTAACAATTGTTAATGGCTTCAATTTTAATTTATAAGGTCTCATGTTGCCTCCTTGTGGTTTTAGCCAAATATATTTTCTCATAGGTCAATTATTTGAAGTTTCCAAGTCATTAGTATTGCCAAAAAATAAAGAAAGCAATGATTAGTTGTTAAAATCATTATAAACATACATTTTAAATAATGGTTCAACTCCATCTAATTGTTTTTCACACGTGTCATAGTTCTTTTAAAATTCAAGTAAATATCATGATCAAAGCATGATTACATCAAATCAAGAATTTTCAAAATATATTTTTAAAATATCTCAGAGAAATTGATACACTCATTTTTTTCATTTTAATGCAAAATTATTTCAAAACATTCAATATATATTTCAGCCAATATCTTTAGTTGTGAAGGACTAAATTCATATTGAGACACTCTCAAATATTTAAAGAAATACTTGCCTTAGAAATTTGGCTTGGGATAAATAAGAGAGATTTTCATTTTCTTAAAGTCAGGTCAGTCTATTGTCAATATGATAGGAAAATATAAGAACGCTCCAAATTCAACTTCTAATGACTATTCCCTTATAACAGAAATGTCAGGTTCATTATTTTTGGATGAATATACTCTCTTATGTCCTTTTACTATTGAGAAAAGAAATGCTATTTTCAAGGATAATATTGTACCCAAGTCTGAGTAAACCATTTACCAAGTCATTAAAACTTCACTGATTACAAGAAAAAAAAGTCACAAAAACCAAAAAGAATTGGCAAAAGCCACATAATAAGATAAATAAATTAACCCTTCAATAAAAACTACTTTATTGCATAGACTGACTTCATATTTAGTGAGTAGATGACTACAGATGATTATGGTCACTTTTTTTTTTTTTTTTGTGCCTGAGACAAGAAAAGAAGTGAGTTTTACCTGAAGGATTTATAAACATAGAACACTGCAGTAGAACAGGATACCAAGACACCAAAAATTTTATAGCAGCCACACTTATCAGGGTTATCAGTCTCTGCCATGATTATGGTCTGGGTTCAGTCTCCTATCACCTAAGGATAGCTATGGAAAGTTATGTGCTTAATGAATTAAGTAGCCTTCTGTACATTATTGTAGCTCAGTTCACTTTCAACTTTCCTATCAAATGCATGGCTATGATAATTATGTTGCTAAATATGTAGCTGACAATTGAATACATTTCAAACTTTGTAGAAATGCATACATGTAATATGAAATCTACTTTAATATTTGTATGGCATTTCTTCTCGACTCTCAGAATTCATTATGTTAAAACAGAGAAGGCTAAATTGTGTGTCTTTTCCCTAAATTGATGACTTTTAATATTACATTTTTACATCACCACTTTTATATTAAAATTCAAATTATACCATTGTTCAGGTTCTACTTTTTATATCAATGTCCATGTTTGAATTTATCCACTTCTCAGCTTTTCTTACTGGCTTTCTTAGTTTTTATTGCCAGGTTAACACAGACTAGATTCACTTGTGAACAAGGAAACATAATTTAAAAAAACGTTGTATATCAAGTTGTGCGGTGTTCGTGTCTGTGAAAATAGAAGTCTATTGATTGAGAAGTGGTGTGTGATAGCTCAGCCCACTGTAGATGGAACCACATGGAGCAGAGAGACAGTTTATATACCTGATACCTATCTGAGCATGAGCCAGGCAATTCTAGCCAACAAGGAGAATTGCTCTGTGGTGTCTGCCTTAAATTCCTGCCTTGAATTCCTATCCTGAACCCTTTCCAGAATGAATTACGACTAAGCAGTACAATGTAGCTTGAGTTTTTCTCTCAGGGTCCCGCCAAGCCCGGGTCCGTAGCCCACTTATAAAGTAAACATACACACCCTTATATTATTTAAACTGCTTGGCCATTAGCTCAGGCCTACCATTGTCTAGCTCTTACTCTTATACTCAGGTCATTTCTGTTAATCTATATGTCTCCATGTGTTCCATGGCTTTACCTGCTGCCTTTACATGCTGCTCCCTGGACAGCAGGCTGGCGTCTCCTCCAGACATCTACCTCCCAGCCTCTTCTCTCTGTTTGTTCAGCCTATCCTATACTTCCTGCCTGGCTACTGGCCAATCAACGTTTTATTTATTCATAACATACAGGACACCCCACAGCAGTACAAAATGAAATAGACCCTTTCCTCCCAAGATTCTTTTTATTCTTGTGTTGATGACAACAGAGAAAGCAGACTAGGACCCCTATGTTCAGATACTACCATACCTCAAGGTTGCATGTGTGCCTGACATCTCCTTTCACTACTGTCATTTTCTTGTTTATACTTTGCTTTATCTACATAGATATCGCATTTACAGAATACATATATCCCATTAGAGTAGTTAAGAAAGGAATTATTACATGGCACACACAGCTCACAGAATCTTCAATGGCACCAAAGCATTAGAGGAAATCACATCAGAGAACCAGAGAAACTGAATGAAATACTTCAATTGCTGTTACAAGTGTTGCTCTGAAATCATCTTATTTGTGAACTCTTATAAGCAAAATGTCACAAGAAACAAACTCCGTTCTTCACACTCTGTGCATTGATTAGAGAAACTTAAATTCCATTGACAATGCATGCTTCCGTGGAGTCCCAGAAATACACTTTTTATGTTTCCAACCAAGACAATCAAGGAAGCTACTTTGTGAGACTGAGTGTTGCATAAGTAAATTCACAACATGTATCACATGTTGTGACTAAAATTATATTGATTTTAAAAAAAAACAACAATGAAACAACTATTCTTCTGTCAAAAAATCGTAATCACTGTGTAAAGGCAAAAAAATATAACCTTCACTGATGTGTTTGCACCCTCTATTTCTTCAAGAATGGTCTGTAGTTTATGCATGGTGTTAAAAATAAACTGTATTTTAGTCATGAAAATCCATGTACCTATAATCTGAGTAATCATACATAAGCATGCATGGGTTTGTAAATAAATGGTAAACCATTTGAAATGCTTACTTATTTGATATCCATTTTATGAATAAGTAGAAGATACAAGAGTCCAGAGTGAAATCTACAAGTAGTTAAGAATTACTGAGAGATTTTGAATGAAGACAGAAATGTCTATTTTGTAAAGGTAGTGTTGGGCATGACAGCCGAATAATGGCTCTAATACCATGGAAGACCCTTGGAAACAACTACCCTAGAAGTGGATCCCAATTCTGGAGGTGGATACAAGCTTTGAAGAGAGCAAATGCGTTGTAAGTGAATGAAGATGTAATTGTGTCTCTATCTGACTTACATGGTCTTTGGTGAGGTACCTGACCCTTCAACAATGTCCCGCAATATGCCCTAGTGACTGAGCAGTCTTCTCACTCAGCTCATGACATTTGCTTCACGACATCGTACTTTTTGTTCTCTCTGGAAATGATACCCATCCATAGTTTCCTCTCAGTTTCTCTGCCAAGATGCATTCAGGAAGCCCTTAGCTTTATATATCTTGGCTCTCTGAAGCAGAGACAGACAATCACTCTTACTATGTGAACTATTCAGTCTACTTTTCTAAGTAAAATACACATCGTTACGCACTGTAGAAAATTTCATTTTATGCTTGGCTATGATTTGTTAATTGACCTCTGCAATATGTAGAAAGCCATACGAATTTGTGTAGAGCCAGAGGACTTTAACTAGGATGTAAGAGAAACTGAGGTTATGTTAGAACATGTCCCAGTCCTTTAATCTCCGATATCTAATTCATCACATTTCTGTCTAAGTATGGAACATGGATAGAAAACATACAAAATGGATTGATATACTTTTAAAGAAGTGAGTGTGAAAACATCCACAGTTAATCATTTGGTTAATTGGCAAATGGAAATAGAGGTTTTTATTTAAATCTTTTTCTTTCCCAATTTTACCAGTTTGTGTTGCAAAACTATGTTTTTCTTTCCTTTCAATAAAATAATGTGTGGTGAAGGGTCACATTTAACTGCTGTCGTTTTCTCATAATCATTGCTCTTGTCTGCAGCCTCATTCTCCTTCAATCAGTTCAGACTTTCCCCATTGTTAGGACCAATTCAAAATTACAATGCTCATGCCTGTTTCCCGGGCTAGCCACCCAGCAAGTTCTTTATATCACTACTTTCAACAGCTCATTTTGTCACTACACATTTATCACATGTTTTCTCTCTTTGGTGAGAAATTTTAATATCATATATAGTTTATTGACTATTCAACTACCCTTAAAATATAACAATAAATCTTCTAAAATATCACAGTTCAGTTCTTACAGATTTTTACCTAACTGTACAGGATGTTGTTTGTTCATAAGTAATATTTGTATTTTGATGTTAGAAAATTGACCTGAGAGTTTTCTTAGAAAAATGTAGTAAGAACAGCTTGATTTTCTTTCTCAGAAGAAAATAATGAATTAACTGTTGGATGAGAACATGCAAGGGGTTTGTGATTGGGCAGATTGTGTGTGCAATGATATCATGAATTGGTTGCTGTATAGACACTGAGAAGAATTCTATAGTCTCTGCCTTTCATATTTTCTGAAATGAAGAAAAATAGATGATTTGATTCTCATTGGTTATCTGTAAAGTTAAGTAACTACCTATATGAGAAGCCTACAAACTTTATCTGGCCTAAGGTTATTGACTGAACATAAAATTTAGATCACACATATTATATATGTCTATGGAAACAATAGTGTAATGGTATTAATTTTCAACACTTAATGATATTAACATGTATCCATATTATACATGATTAAAGTTCTTTGGCAGTGTTACATAGGACTTCAACACTAAAGTAATAAGACTAACGTAATTTGTTGAAAGCAGAGATATTTAGGTGAATTTTACTATTAGGATACATTAAACCAAATGTCCTTCTATAAAACAATGCTACTAATTTCATATAGGTTTAATAGCTCAACATCACATGTGTGCTTAAAGCATTAAAAATATATAAACACCAGTACTCCAAAATATACTTAATATACAATGTGTTGCATTTAGACTAATGAGAGATGTAGTATGATTAGTAAGTTTACATAAAATATAACAGACATATGTTAGATATTTTTCCAATTTGGTAAATGATTTTATACACACACACACACACACACACACACATCATAAAAGAGTCAATTTTTAGTGAGGCAAGAAGGGATGCTGTTGGACACGAGGACAATAAAATACAAAATGCCATGCATGGTGTTTCATCCACACTGATGTATTTAATCCTTGCAGCACAAGAGAGGTAGGCAAGAATTTACCATGTACATGAGAGAAAAGCATCTCTGCAAACTGCGTTTTATCTCTGTTAGTGTGTGTGGCAAATGGTGATTGTCCATTTTGAGTCATCATACAACTCACTTACTCCTGAGGTACAAATGTGGTTGTATATCCATTACTTAAAAATTTCCTTGTACCTTTTACAATCTGATTTTGAAAGACAAAACATTGACCATTGCCAATAGGTAAATTAATATAATTAACTGGTTACCTCTATTTCTGGAAGATTTGATCCATATGGTTATTTTGTATCATAAATTATAGAGTATATTATATCAACTAGAGGTTTTGTTAATGAGCGTCTATTATAAACATAAATGATTACTGACATATTTAGAGATATTTTAAGATACTGTATAAGTTCTTCATTTTAATGTCATAATTATACATATGTATAAATATGTAAATCATACTTGTTAAGCATAAATTCTGTAAATTTCCAATAAAATAATAATAAATTTAGAACATAATGTATATTTGCCTCTTAATTAGCAGCATTAACACCCTTCTCTCTGCTAAAATACTATGCTAGCTTGTTTCTGGGTCCTTTCTTCTGCTTTCTAATGTATATGAGCTAGTAGAACATATACATATGTATGTGACCCTGGATTCTGCTCTGGCTGGGTGAGATGCATATCTATTGCCTGCTAAGCAACTTGAGAGAATCCAACATATTTACACTTAGCATCTCAATGGTTACTTCAGTGAGGAGCAAATGCTAGTTTCCTTGAATCTGAAAGTGAGGAAATTATATAAAGTCAAAATAAAATGAAGTTCTGATTTCTGTTACATCCCATCAAATGTAATCTTTAAAATAAGAGATTGTGTTAGTAACATATTATTGTAAAAATATTAAAATTCCAAACCTCTTACCTTCAATTTTTAAATATTTTTAAATGTATTAATACTATAGTGTATTTTCTGTGGAAAATACCCCCCACACACACACACACACAAACAAGTGTATGTTTGTCAGCACTGTTAGTTATATATAGAACTGGTCAGGAAACGTGTTCAGATGCTCAACGAACTGCTTCAGAGGCAGCCCAAATAGGACCAAAGTTGCTGTAACAATGTCATATGTTGAGTTGAATATTGAAGCATCTCTTTTAACTCAACAGAGAAATATTCTTTCTTCATCATATGCTCGTTAAGCCATATAAAATGTCTGGCCTTCCCAGCAAAGTTATTCCACTTGCAAATCTTGTCTTTAACTTAAGGTATATTCAACTTTTAAAGTTTCTATTTATTTTAAAATTATTGAGGTTCTACTTGATGCTTGCTTTAAAAGATTTCCTTGTTTTTATGAGATTATCTGCAAGCATTATTTATTGGGAAATGACTAATGACTAATTTTTAAAATGTTTTGTATGAAACACAACAGTGAATTTAAACTGTTTATTATTTGGGGTTTTCAAGCAGGATATGTTATGTTAATTGTATTACTTCTAGACATGAATGATTATGAGAACGTTAGTTTATATTGCTGTGTAACAAAGTACACAAACTTAAGTATGTCAATGCAACAATGTAATAGAAAAGGGAGAGCGCCTGAGATTTCTGCTCACAATCTCATAAAGGAGAACTTAAGGCGTCTGCTATTCTCAGTTCTCTTATAAATGCTTGGGGGAAAGTGTGTTGTCAGACCCCTTCTGCCTTTAGTCAGGTTTCTACAGTCCTGTATGTATTGTAGCAACGTTCATTGTAGCCAAGACACAGAATCAATCTCAGATTCAAGCAGCTATTAAATGTGTAAAGCAAATTTGTGTATATAAATAAAGAAATATTAACTAGACAGGAATCTTATTGTTATTATTATTATGGATGTACAAAAACTACTCTGTTGGTTGGATAAACCAACCATATCGATAAATGGTAGGAGGGATGAGTCTCAACTTTCACAGAAAAATAAATCTTCATCATCTACCATTAAAAAAAAAAAAAAAAAAAAACTATCCGGAAGGACAGTATAAGCCAGATTGTGTTCTCAGCTGAATGATGATTACCCTGCCTCTGCCTAGAGGAAAATTACCCACTAAAGCAGAGGTTCTCAATGTTTCTAATCGTTCAAGCCCTATTAAATGCTCCCCAGGTTATGGTGACCCTCCCCCATAAAATTAATTTTGTTACTGCTGCATACCAGTAGTTATGCTACTGTTAGGAATTGTAATGTAAGTATTTTTGGAGAGAGAGGTTTGTCAAGGGGTCATGACCAGCAGATTGAGAACCCCTGCTCTAGATACTATGTCTGTGGGATCAAGGGTACCCTAAAACATTTTGGTTGTCCCTTAATTCCATGGAATCAGTATGCTAAGCTCTTGCAGAGATTGTGAGGAATGTGGAGTACTCCCCCAGAATCTGTCTTTATTTACTATCCTAGATAAAAATTTGCCACCAAAGTTCTAAAATAACTTCATGGAGCATATAACACATGTTCAAGGAGACCAGAAAAAGAAAGAATTAATCCTTTCCCAGGTAGTGACAAGAAGTGATTTTTTTCTTTTAAAAATCCATTACTAGGCTGGGTGGTGGTGGCACACAACTTTAATCTCAGTATTCGGGAGGGTCTCTGTGAGTTAGAGGCCAGCCTGGTCTATAGAGCTCCAAGATGGGCTACAAAGCTACACAGAGAAACCCTGTCTCGAAAAACTAACTAACTAACTAACTAACTAACTAACTAAATAAATAAATAAATAAATGAATACCCATTACTGTCTCCTTAACGAGTGTTGTGTGCTCATGAACTGTGTTTGTATATGGACATGCTTGCAAGTGCACACAGGCCATGGTACATGTGTGGCAGCCGGAGGACAAACTCAGATGTTGTCCATTGCTCCCTACCTTGTTTGAGATGGGGACCCTCCGTGGTTTGCTGCCGGGCACACCAGGGGAGTTGGACTCTGCGCTGACAGAGAGTCTCCTGACCCTGCCTCTCTTCCTGGAGGAGCTGCCCTGGGATTACCGACACATGCCACCATGTTCAGGTTTACATGGGTTGTAGGAACTGAGATGGACGTCCTCCCACTTGCATGGCAAGCACTGTATTCACTGAGTTGTCTCTCTGCCTCTAATGATGGTTTTCTTTGAATGAAGTATGTGCCAGAGTTCTCCGGTATGAAGAAAATACAGAATGACCAACTCAATGTACTTTCAATACCTTCGCTTAGTTTGAAAGTTTTGATCAACCTGTGATAATTGTATATATTCATGAGGTACGTTGTGGTTTTCAATACATAAATATAATATTTAGAGGTCAAACAGGGTAATTCATGTTTCTATCTTATCATTTACATGTATCTGGAGACATTTATCTCAGTTTTTTTCAATTACTATTTATGGTGTGTTATTTTGAACTATAATACACTATATTGTGGACAGAACATTAGAACGATGACAGTAGGTTTTGTTTTCTTTTCCTGTGCTGGCTAGATTTTTGTCAAGTTAATGCCAGCCGGAGTCACTGAAGAGTGGTGAGCCTCAACTCAAAAAATGCCTCCATAAGATCAGGTTATAGGCAAGCCTGGAGGGCATTTTCTTAATTAGTGATTGATGTGGGAGGGACCAGACCATCGTAAGTGGGATTAACCCTGGGTTGATGGTTCTAGGTTCTAAAAGAAAGCAGGCTGAGCAAGCAATATAGGTAGAATAAGGCAATCCTCCATGACATCTGCATCAGCTCCTGCCTCCATTTGCTGCCCGCTTTGAGTTCCTGCCTTAACTTTCTTTGATGATAGGTCATGATATGGAGTGTAAGCTAAAACAATGTTTTCCTCCCCAAATTGCTTTTGGCTATTGTGTTTTATCACAGCAATAGTAGCCCTGTCTAAGACAGTTACCTGATCTTTTTCTATCCTAGTACCCCCCATTCTATCATGCCCTAATAGTACCACTCCAACTTCCTTCTGTTTTCCATATTTGAGAGAACCCACAATTTGTTTCTTTATATATCTCACTACTCAATGAAATACAGTCACTCCATTTCCATCAGTTTTGCTGTACATAGTATGATTTTTAGGTTAAATTATGTCCCATCATATAACTATATCACATTTCCTTTATTTACTTACTAATTCATGGTTATCTAACTTGATTCTATATCTTAGATAGTGAGAATAAATACTACTTCCAAAAATGTGGGAATTTAGTCATCTCTTAGATATGTCAATTTCATGTTTTTAAATATAAATACTGAATTGGGACAGTTGGATAATATGATTGATCTAATTTTAGTTTAATTGAGGAGACTCCATGCTGTTTTCTATAAGGCTGCTACTGATTTTACATTCTTCTCAATACTAACCAAGACTTCCTCCTTCAATACTATCCAGACAGGTATGAAAATACAGGCAAATATTGAAACCAAAATAATCTAATTTTAATGCGCTTCCATATATGAAGAGATATTTTGAAAAGAAAGAAAAAGAAAATGATAGTTAAATGCCAGCCAATGTGTAAGAAGGCCCTCTGTATTATTGGCCACTGAAACAAGTGAATATCAAAATCACAATGACGTATACAACAACTCACCCCATCACAATAGTTGTTATTTTAAAGAGTGAATCTGGACGTTAGCTGCTTTAAAAAAAAAAAAATCCTTCCCTACAAAATGACAAGGCTTAGCTATATAAACCCTAATACCTCTTTACTTTTTAAAACACATAAACAAACAAAAACAACAAAAAATAAACACCCTTGTACTCCGTATCACAAAGCATCACAGGATATTGAAACTCAGGCATGCCTCTTATCAGACTGCCTGGTACACAGCTTTTGTGTGCTGCTACATGAAAACACCCAGATCACTGCAAGCAGATGTAGGAATAGCACATTAAGTGGAATGAATAGCTCACCATAAGGGAACAGAACATCTGGAAGTTGGTGTCTGTGTTCCACACTTCTGAACACATAAGGCCAAAAAACTTAGATAATAGACTTACATATGCTTAACAAGGCTGCAATCTTTCTTCTCTCTGGCCAGTTTTAAAATATAAAGTCTTTATTTTGAAATGGTGGAACCAAATATTACATCATAAAACAATCTCTCTGTTTCCCTTTGCAGCTAGTTCCTTAATATTCTGCTTTGCTTTTAGCAGAGAAATGTATACAATACTTTTCACTGTATACAGTAATATATTCCATTCACATTAAAATACATTGAAGTACAGTCATATATGTTGTTCTAGTTTATATTTTTATGAATTTATATCAGTGAATTTTCATGTAATTTCTAGCTCTTCTGGATGACTAAATATTATTGTAATGAAAATAAAATATAGACTTGTGCTGTATTTTAGGGTTATATCATTATGAAAATCAGTGGTCCTGACATGGCACAGCACGTACAGAAGAAGCACATCACACAAGAACGGAACAGTTCTCACAAATTAAGAAATTACAAGAAACTGAAACAGGATTGACTTACAAAAAAAAAAAAAGAAAAAGAAAAACCAGATGGCATTGGAAGCAGGTGCACGCAATTTCTTCTGCAGTGCCGTAGACACAGACACATATGTGCATGGAAACATGGAGTGTGGAAGGGGAAAGAAACTCCCATTATACATAAAAATGTGAAACGGATACAGTTTCAGATTTTGGACCATGAAACTAAACATAAAGGTCAGATAAGCATTTTCTGTTAATTATTTTCTCATCTATCAAATGAAGGCTCTCTGGGACAAAGACAGAAATGAATGAATCCATTCTACTAGTTTTTTATTTAAATCTTGTTTATATATATATATATATATATATATATATATATATATATCCCTTCATGCTTTAGTTTATTTTCTAAAAAATCATCAAATTTATTAAATTTTGAGTCTCAGTTTTTGAAATATTATTTGTGCAATTGAATGTAAAAAAGATTATATATATATTTTCTAGCATTTTATATATATATATGTAATTGATATTTAAAATTGTTATATGTCATATTTATGAGTAAAGAGTATTTTGGGATTACTCCTCAGAAGATATTTCTGGAATTACTAAAGCAGGCAGCCTTTTCTAGAGATGGTAGACCACATCATACTCATTGGATATATAAACAGAATAAAAGTTTGAAAAAATAATTTTCTTAGTGCCTGCACTATCAGTGTTCTGTTCAGAAAGTTGTTTCCTGTGCCAATGAGTTCTAGGCTGTTCCCTAATTTCTCTCCTATGGGGTCCAGTGTATCTTGTTTTATGTTGAGGTCTTTGATCCACTTAAACTTGAGTTTTGTGCAGGGTGGTAAATATGGACCTATTTATAGTCTTCTACATGCAGATACCCAGTTTGACCAACACCATTTGTTGAAGATGTTTATATTTCCAGTATGTGTTTACAGATTCTTTATAAAAAAAAATAAGGTTCATATGTGTGTGGTTTTATGTCTAGGTATTCAATTCTAGTCCATCAATTAATGTGTCTGTTTTTATGCCAATTCAATTCAGCATTTATTGCTTTAGCTTTGTAGTACAACATCAGATCAGGAAAAATGATACTTCTGGAAGTTCTTTTATTGTACAGGTTTGTTTTTAGCTATTCTGAGTTTCTTTTTTTCCATATGAAATTGAGATTGCAGTTTCAAGGACTGTAAATAATTATTTTGGAAAAATGGTTGGGGATTACATGGAATGTGTAGATTGCTTTTCATAGGATGGCCATTTTTTACTACTGATCCATGAGCATGGATGATCTTTCCACCTTCTGATTTTTTTTCTTCAATTTCCTTCTTCAAAGATTTGAAACTTTTATAGTACCATCTTTGGTAATGTGAATCTTAAAAGGTCTTATTAATAAAAACAAAACCAGAGCCAGGTATTGGGGTGAACACTGGAAGATCAGAGAAAGAGAATAAGCCACATCCAGCTTCTCCTTGCAAATTCCTCAGCTGATCTTGTTTCCTCAGACTTAAAACCTCTGAATCCTCACCCGAATGGATTTCAGCTGAACTGCTACTAAAAGCTAAAAGCTTAAAAAGGCTCTAGTTCCTGGTCCTCATGCTTTATATACCTATCTGCTTCCTGTCATCACTTCCTTGGATTAAAGGCATGTGTCACCATGCCTGGCTGTTTCCAGTGTGGCTTTGAACTCAAAGAGATCCAGAGAGATCTCTGCCTGTGGAATGCTAGGATTAAAGGCGTGTGCTGCCACTGCCTAAACCTATGTTTAATATAGTGGCTGTTCTGTTCTCTGACCCCCAGATAATTTTATTGGGTTGCACAATATGTCAACCATAATTTTTGACTTCTTAATGTTACCCCAACATATGCTGTATTATTTGAGGCAATTGTGGAGGCAGGGTGTTTTCTTGATTTCTTTCTCAGTCCCTTTGTATATAAGAGGACTACTGATTTTTTTTTTTTAGTTAATCTTGTATCCAGCCACTTTGCTGAAAGTGTTAATTAGTTGTAGAAGTATTAGCTGTAGAAGTTCCCTCGTGGAATTTTTACAGTCACTAGTGTATACTGTCATATCATCTGCCAATAATTATAATTTGACTTCTTCCTTGAACCTGATAGAAAAGAAAGTGGGGAATAGCCTTGAATGATTGGCACAGGAGACAACTTTCTGAGTAGAGCACCAATAGTGTGAACACTAAGATCAACTATTAATAAATGGGATCTCAGAAAATGAAAACCTTCTATAGGCAAAGGATGCCATCAATCAGACAAAGCAGCAGCTATAGAACTGAAAAAGATTTTTAGCAACTCTACATCTAATAGAGGATTAATACCCAAAACATACAAATAATTTAAGAACTAGAGAGCAAAAAAATCAAATAATCCAGTTAAAAAATGGGGTAGAGATTTAAACAGTGAGTTCTCAAGAAAGGAATCTCAAATGACTGAGAAACAAAGACATGTTCAACATCCTTAGCTATCAGGAAAATGCAAATCAAAACTACTGTGATATTTCATCTTAGCCTTGTCAGAATGGCTAAGGTCAACACTACATGTGATAGCTCATGCATCTGAGGATCTGAGCAGGAAGAACACTCCTCCATTGCTGGTGGGAGTAAAAATTTGTACAGTCACTCAAGAAATCAACATGGTGGTTCATCAGAACACTGGGAATCAATCAACCTCAAGACATAGCTTACCACTCTTGGGCATATACTCAAAGGACAATCCATCCTACCATAAGGACATTTACTCAATCATGTTCATTGTGGCTTTATTCATAATATTCAGAAACTGGAAATAATCTTGATGCCCTTCACTGAAGAATGGATAAAGAAAATGTCGTGCATTTATACAATGGGGTATTACTCAATTGTTAAAAAAAATGACATCATGAAAATTAGAGACACATGGACGCTACTATAAAAAAATCATCTTGAATTCATCCAGACCCAGAAAGACAAATATGGTCTGTACTCACTTATAAGTGGATATTAGCTGTAATGTAAAAGATAATCATGCTATGACCCACAAACCTAAAAAGGCTAAGTAACAAGGATGGCTTAAGGCAGGGGAGGGGGCACAAAGATCTCTCTGGAAAGTAGAAATAGAATAGATTTAGTGTATGGACTGGGGACCAGTGGGGACAAGATCAGGGAGACCAGGTGGAGGGGAGAGATGGAGGTAGGCAATGAGGAAAGAGACAGCTATTGTTAGGGGGCACCGAGCGGTGGTGTATAAGTGTGCCTAGTGCTGTAGAAACTTCCTAGAATCAATGAGGACTCCTAGTCCCCCTAGTGCGGACAACTAGAATTGGAGAATACAGAGTCTGTAGCAAGGCAAGGCTTCCAGTGCTGGACCAGGTTCTATTCAGTTGAGTTGTTGGCTGAAGGGGTCCGGTATAGATCCCTAAACCACCCAGACTAATGCTTAGGACAGAGGGTAGCTGTCTAAAAACTGACAGTTGGGCCCAATTGCTGGGAACTAAATCCACACAATTCACTGAATGGAGAGAGGTTGAGATGGGGCCTGCATGGAACCTCCACTCTGTTCTGGAGCTACAGTAAATTGTAGTTGGGACATATTGTATGAGAGAAGACTCTATGTACAATAAAAAAATGAAATCTAATCATATTTTAAAAAAAGAAAAAAAATCCCTCCCCTACTTGATTTTCTCTGTTTTGCATCATCAGAATTCTTCTAATTTGCTACAGGACTCATCCTGTATCTTAAACTGTTTAATCTGATTACTTGTTCTTTTGGTTTTTAGTTTCTAATTGAAACTGTAACATCTGCTTCATCTGCTTTCCTTGGTCTCAGCTTTCTAGTCTCCACAGCTGTGTGAATCACATCCCAATAATAAAACTTTATGTATCTCTCTCTCTATTTCTCTGTGTGTACATATATATATACTTTATTTATATTGATGTACACACAGAGAAACTCTGTCCATGTATCTCTGTCTGTCTCAGTGTCCCTGTCTCTCTCTCAGTCACTTCAGTTCTGGAAAACCAAGGGTGAGGCTCCAAGTATTTAACTTGTTCTTCTTTCAGAGGGTTTTTGTGGTAAGCAGTGTAAACTTGACTGACCTAGGCACAAATTATCACATACTGATTTCTTCTGCATAAAAATATAATAGTCCATTATATAATTAAACATGTGCCCCATTTTTATTTTTCACGAAGTAATACCAAGCCTTTGGAAGAACCTTTGCCATCCTAGGCACACATCCTATAGCACTTTATAACCAGTAGCCTGTCACATTATTAACTATTCATATTAGTCAGACATGAACTTCTAACATTTGGGGATTTTTCCACTTCATGGTGTAGCCTATATTAATTGTTTCGGCTCTGACATCTCATGCAATGGACTATTTCCTGGATCTTACTATTGTTTATTAGAATAGTAATGGGCCAGATGATGTATTTTTAGCAATGCTGCAGATATTAAAACACATATATTAAAATAGAAACCATGTCTCAGACACATTAAGAAATTCCCGAGGCAAGAAGCCAAAGAGTCATCCTAACGCCCTTCTAGTTTTTCCTGATATCTATAGTTTGTGATTTTACTTTTGACCCTGATTCATTTTATGATTACATTTTAACAGTGGTTAATGGTTTTATATAATTTTATCTTTTTATTCTTGTAATTTCAGGGTTTATTTTGAAATTTGAGGGGCAAACAACATTTATAGCAATTTGTTCCTCTGGACATCAAATTAGAATATATATATATATATATATATATATATGCAATTAATAGTTATTCATAAAATCATTTTAAGTTTAATAAGGGAAATGTACCAAATATTAGAAAATCAGTATGAATATTTATAAAAGATACACTGATGGGTGGTTTACCCAGCATTCTGCCAGGAGAGTTTACCAGCTTTAGTGTCTGGTAAGCAGGCTGGGACAAGAAATAGTGACTATTTCTCAGTTCATCACTTTCTATTTCCAACCGAGAAATTATGACAATTTTTCCTACTGATAATCATGAGGATGACAGAGTTACCTTATTCACCCTGACAAATAATGTGTACATGACAAAAATAGATGGCAGACTATAAATAAGAGAAAATATGTATGGCAGCATATAAAGAAATGAAGACAATAAGAAACGACAAAAACGAATATAAGCTGCAGGTCTCCCTTTGGACTTTGTCCTAATTCAAGCTTTTAAATGACTAGACTAGAATTTAAAGGTGTGTGGATTTATTTTTTTTAGGTGACATATAAATATGTTTATAACAATATTTTCTTTGGTATTTCTTTAGAGATGAATACTGGGTATTGATCTGGAGACATGTTTCCCCAAAACAAGCTGGCAGAAAGAAAATGCACAAACCAAAGCATTGGATTGATGTTTGGCTTCTATCTCACAGAAAGAACTTTACAGCCAGGGTAGAATTTCTACCACAGGGCTTCTGAGAGAACAAGTAGAATATCATGTTAACTAGGATGAGCAAGACTTGCAGAGGGCATTGAACTGGAAAAAAACCAACAATTGATGTTCCTGGAGGTTTGGTGAAGTATATATAAACCTGAGATGATTTATTGCAAAGAAAAAAGAACCTGCTGATTGGATATGAATGTGGGATTTCATTTGTAAGCGGCATCATGAGTAAGCTTCTGCTCCTACTTTCCACAACCGAAAACTCCTCATGGATCAGTGTTTATTTCTCATCTAAAGAAAAACTTAAAAAAGAAGAATTTCATAGAATACACTGCAGGCATCGAAAGCTGGAGACAACAAGAGTCCTACTTCCCTGAAAACACTGCTTAACTGTCAGCATTCTCTAAATAGGTTCTCTGAAAGTGCACCCATGAAAACTATATTCTTCCATTGAAATCTTCCTCACAGCTGCCAGTTCTAGTAACTCTTCTGGGCTTGTACAACCAAAAGGGTGGAAAGGAGGGGAGTGTTACTCAATAGAAAAGTGTGTTTTAAGGCCAGTTATTACTTAAAGGTCCTTCAAAGCATGAAATAATATACATATTTCCATTTAAATCTACTCATAAATCCGAGTATGCAAACATTTTGTGTCATAACCAAGGCTCTTTGAATGAGATTATATATTGATCAATTTCTTGAATGACAAGAAAGATATTGTGATGTTTTATGTAATTAAGAATAAGTTGAATAGTATGCTAGTGGTTATATAAAACAAAATGGTAAAGATGTTTCATGAACCATATCAAATTGATTCTAGGATTGGGGTTCTCAATTATGTTCCCTCATTAGTGTAAAAGCACATAATCTTTTCAGTTTTTCTTACTATATCTGGACTGCTTTCTTAGTTTCAGTATATGACAGTTATATATCATTGAATTATCTTAAATCATATATCCTCAGGCCATACAAAATCAAGTGAGATTTGCTTAGTTCTAATCAGTCTTTGCCATTCTTTTGCTTTTTGGGATAAAGATCAAAGCTGTGATTTGCAAATCAGAGTTTAGAATATTTGATTTTAAATGTTGACACTAGCAGATTGCTAACATCTCATGGTATGTGCCCAGTGAGATGAGGCAGTATTACATAATTTTAGTTTTGAAATGACTGCACACATCACTGGGTGGTTTTCTTCTTTCTGAGAAAATTCTACTGGCTAATGTGATGAAACGTTGTAGACAATGGTTACAGAGAAAATGATAAGACAATAGTAAGCGGTGACGACTAAATAGCTCCAGCAATTATCTTGCTAGGTTTTCTCCTGTCTAATTGTAGGAAAATCCATTACTTTGTTTTAAAGAGCAATTTTTTCTTATGCATTCATAATGCAGTCATATCTTTCTGTTGAGTTAGCATTTGTAATGACAGAGTTTTAAATATTACTTTTAAGTGGAAAAAAAAAGCATAATTGTAGTGTTGAATGGAACCAAGTAAGGAATATCACCTTTGTCAAAAGATCACTCATACTACTTATAATAATATGAATATATAGAAATATAACACCTTCTGTACCATGTGACTAAAGAGAGATATGAGTCATATTGATCATAGCTCTAGGCATGGGAGCTGTTCTCATATCTCCTGTACCTAGAATTAAGTATCCTTTCTCAAGACAATGTTATCATTTCAGATCAATGTTGGGGAATGAGAAATGTCCTCATAGTATAGATAAATAAAAATTGGGGTAAAACTTAAATAATTAAGCTTATTTCCACATAAATCTATCAGTGACTGTTTTGGATAAGTAAGTGAGATTATAAACTGGATGTGGGTACACACTTGTATTCATAGTTTTCAAGAGGATAAGGAAGAATGACCACAAGTTCATGGTCTGCCTGGGCTTTGAAGCCAGGCTGTGTCTCCATGAGTTAAATGCACAACAAAACAAAGGAAGAACAGCAAGAGCAGCTGAAACTCTCTGCTCATCGTACTCTCTTGGCTTGCCTAATTTTACCTTCAGGCTTTTGGTATACATTTCTAACTCAAATCAAACAATATCTGTTAAGTTTTGAAAAGTTAAAAAAGAAATTGGAATAGGAGAAATTCTTGGAATATAGAATTTCTATATTTGGCAGAAATATAGCTAGCTTTCAATTTGTTTAGAACTATGAAAGAGTGGCTACATTAGCAAAATGCTTGTCAGGAAATATACTCAGCAGCATGTTTGATTTGAGTGGCAACATTTGCCACCAAATCATCACTTTTCTGTCAATCTACCTCCATTTATCAACTGTATTTCTTCATGTGTGGTATGACTTTTCAAGCTCAACAATACTCTTATCTTGAATAGGAAATTTATTTGATGAGAGTCCTTAGGAATAACTAGGATACATGTACAGCAATCTTTATCTGCCCTTCTCCTGACAGTTGAATAGCATTTGCTGTTATAACCTTTGCCTCGGTTACAAGCTAAACACACGCCTTTGTTGATATTGCTAAATGTGGTTCTCTACTCATGGTTCTAAAGGTTAACTCCTCTGCCTTTTGCTGCTGTCATCCTATACCAGGGTATGAAAGCTGAGAATCTCAATAGGGGCTGGATATCTTCCACAGATCACTCCTTTTCAAGTCACCCTCATGAAGAACAAAAGCTATCACACCTTCTAAGGTGGTCTCTTTATACTACTGAAAATGGCCCCAAGTAATTGGATGTCTTGTACTTGAAAATTAGTGTATCCATAGTGACATGATAATAGGAAGTATTCCCAGACTAGTCTTCAAAAGTCCATTGACCTATTAATCAGCTGAAGTCTGTAATTGTGATCCTTTGGGTTTTGAAGCCTGGTAATAGGAGTCCCACTTTAAAGGAAAGGGTAAAATAGATACCTGGGGTATTTTGTTGTGGTTTTATTATCTATCTATCTATCTATCTATCTATCTATCTATCTATCTATCTACCTGTCTATCTATTTATTTTCACTTTGATGCCCTTCTGGCAAATAAATTAAGCCAAAGTGAATCAGCTTCAACATTCTTCCCATATGTTTTATCCCCAACACAGTTTTAGATGTATTTCTAAATTATGTAACTGGGCTGCAGAAAAGGTTCAATCCGCAAAATTTCTGGTGTCAAGCATGGACACTTGAATTCAGATACCCAGCAACCAAGTAAACATCCCCACAATGTGCCAACAACTCAAGCATTTGGGGAAAGTGCTAGGTACAGGTAGTATCCTAAGCTTATTGGCCAGCCAGCCTATCCAAAATGATGAGCTTCTGATAAACCATAAGCCTTTGTCTCAAAGAGTAAAGGCTTTGAGAGATGACACTCGATGCCAGCTTCTGGCACTGGCACATAAACATATGAATACCTTCATTAATAAGTGCATGAATCACATGCACACACAAAATAATATTTCATTGTCATTTTTAACTTATGAACACCTGCTATGAGATGTTCTGTATGCTCTGAATGGGTTGCTCTGATTGGTTAATAAATAAAGTGCTGATTGGCCAGTAGCCAGGCAGGAAGTATAGGCGGGACAATGAGAAAGGAGAATTCTGGGAAGTGAAAGGCTGAGTGAGGAGACTCTGCCAGTTGCTACAATGAGAAGCAAGATGTAAAGTACCAGTAAGCCACGAGTCACATGGCAACTTATCGATAAATAGAAATGGGTTAATTTAAGATATAAGAACTAGATAGCAAGAAGCCTGCCACAGCCATACAGTTTATAAGTAATATAAGTCTCTGTGTGTTTACTTGGCTATGGAATTGGCTGGTGAGAGAGATTTGTCCTGACCCTGGGCCAGGCAGGACCAGGAAAACTTGAGCTACAAACATCAATTTTCCTTCAGAAAGGCTGAATTGGATAAATTTCTAGTAAAAGTTAAAGAGGTAAAATACAGTCACTGCCTAAGATGTTTACCAAATACATAGGTACATGTTTATTATTGAGTCTTTTCACCTTAATTTTCTTTTAGAGGTAATTTCTGTAATCCTTGATTTCACCTCTGTACTTTTGATTTAAAAACAAAACAAAGCAAAACAAAGCAAAACGAAAAACACTGTTAAGTGTCTTTTCAAAACATGCCAATCACTCAACTTCTCTAAAGCTACATGGCAATGAAGACACATGTCATGGTTTGAGGGGAAAAAAAACGAAATTGAGGGAAATATTGATGGAAATAGCTATAGCAATGAGATAAAGTTATTGGATAGGCTTTTCATGTTGTACCCTGAGAATCAGTGTAAGAAACATAAGTAGCTGTGCATATTTTTTCACCTCCCATAGGGATGCTAACTTTCACTGCCTAATTATGCTCTGTTCTCTCATGCATTTACTTCTATGCTAATAGTTCTACAAATGTACTAAGGAGATTAATTTAATGAAAAAGAAATAAAGTAGGTATTACATTTACATATTAACTATTTACGTAAAACAGAGTTCTTAGAATTATTCTGATGAAGATGTACAATTACATCTTTTTGGAAGCTCTTACAATTGGGTCAAGAGAATACTGTCTACTGTTACAGTTCTATCATAGTACCTCAGTAAAATGGTAACATCTCCCTTTTCTTTCTATATATTTTGACAGAAGGTAATTGTAATAGGATTAAGGTTATTTTTCTCTCAAAAATTTAGAAACAGGTTAAACTCACCAAATCACCCTATTTCAGTTACCAAAGAAACACTATTTGTGCTGTCAAGTTTATTTTCTCATTAGAAAATGCTATACATGGTGATGACTGTGAGGTTGCCTGATTTTTTCCTCCACATTTTTGGTTTGTTATCTCTTCCTCCCTTTCTTTTTCATTTATCTTTCCTTTTATTTCATTTGTCATTTGTCATTTGTCATTATGTCCCCTCCTTCTAACACTTCTTTGCTTCCTACCTTCCTTTATGAGATACAGTAATCTAAAGAACATAGGTCATATTTTCTTGCATTATCTTAGCACTAAGTACAGCCCTGAGATAAACTACTTGTGCAGACATGAGGGCTAGGACACAAACAATTGCTATTGGTCCATTGCTTTGATTTGGCCCACATTCAGATTTTGATTTTGTAGCCACATCCTGATCTACCTGGTCCTGCCATACAAGCTCCTTTTCAAAGAACACCAGACTATTTCAATGTGAAAAAATGCATTTCAATTTATTATATCATTTACTATACAGGTGCACAACTATAATTAGTATAGGTACTGATCTTGTTATTTTTAAAAAAGAAAGGTAGAAATATGGGTGCTGGAAGATATCCCAAATTCTAGGATATATCTTTATTGTAAGTTTATAAAGTTGCCATAGAGAGAGGAAGCTAGGTGACAGGGCAAGCTCTGAATGATATAAAGATATCTCTGTTCATTAACTCAGGTGGTTGATCTTAAATATAGTCTTAAAATTATTAAACTCTTCAATCATGTCTGTTAACAGTGCACGCCAATTATAAACTTTCTGAGTTAGGTGAGACAGTTCTTGTACTTATAGATCCTTCAAAAAATCTTTGTTTTAAAGATAAATGATGATAGGTTTTAGTAGGTAATATACAATGATGACACAAAATCATCAGTTTGCTTCAATCTTTTTCTCTGCTATCATAAATATTTTGTAATTTGTCTATGCCACAATCACAAGTGGAAAGAATTGTTATACCTGCTGTTTGTTTGTTTGTTTGTTTGTTTTCAAGACAGGGTTTCTATATGTCTAGCTGTCCTGGAACTCACTCTGTGGATCAGGCTGGCCTCAAACTCAGAGATCTGCCTGATTCTGCCTCCAGAGTGCTGGGATTAAAGACCCGTGCCACTGTGCCTGGAATACCTGCTTAATAGAAGAGAATTTTTTTTTTAAATGGAAATGATTTGAGCAGCTAAGGAGCAAAGCTACACGTGAAGCCAACCATGTCATTCTGCAATCACTGTGACTTCTGTCTTCAGCTCTCCTTCCTCATCTTTCTCCCCTCCTCATTACTCATCCTGTTATACAAAGGACACGCATAAATACTGATGGTCTCCATTCTTCTGGAAATATGGTCAATATACTTTTTATTTAGTTAAAATGTAAACAATTATTCTCTCTGTTACTCAAAGTGTATTTTAATTCAGGAATTGTGGCATAAAAGCTTAGCAGAGCTCTGTAGTGAGGACTGTCCATTTTATCTAACTGGATCGCCTACCCAACCTACAATAGATATTTCCTCATCTTTTTTCAATACAATGCTGTAGCTAGTTAGTCAGTGTTCATGTGGTATGATACAACTGGAATTTTAAGAAGAACTTCAAATATTTTCTTTCTGAAACTCAAGGGAGTTGGGATATGTCTGCCCTAAAGTCTAGATGCAACAGTTTTTTATAGAACAATGTTTCTCATCACGTGAGTTACAACCACTTTGGGGTAACATATTAAATATCATGCAGATAAGATATTTGCATTACAATTCATAACAGCAGCAAAATTATACTTATGAAGTAGTAATGAAACAGTTGGGGATCACCACAACATGAGGAACCATATTAATATGATATTAATATTAGTTATGTTGAGAACCACTGTTATGGAACATCTAGTTTTGATTCTTGAGCTGTTCAGCACTTATTATTGATGTCCCTTCATGTCCCTTGCTCTCAGTTATGGGTTTCACCACAGAGATCAGAAATAAGAAGAGTAACAATAAACAATCAGTAAGAAAAACTACCATCTTTTTTATTAAATGCTAAAGATTCCACATATAATTAGCACAAAAATGTTCAAGACACCTTGTTTACATAAGATGCAGGGTCTAGATCCATTTTAGTGATTTAAGCTGATTGAAATTTAAAGAAGTGAGGACTATGTGGGTACCAGTTTCTGTGAAGTTAACTAGAAGCAAAGGCTTGCAGTCTTAATAACCCAAATTGAAAGCAATTTATAAAAGATCTGGAGCACTTAATGGAGCAAACATTTGCTTTCAGATAGTCTATTGTTAAAGTTTGAAAAGTGCAATAACCTATAAACGATTTTGAGGCTGTTACTCAATACAGAAAAGCAATTAGGAAGCTGAGTATTAGCAAGTATCACTCAGAAATAAATATTTACTGTCCACCTTACAGATGTGAGAAGTCCCATTTCTATATATAGTTCTAATTGGATTTAAACTGCTTCCTAAGTATTCTAGTAAATCTTGGATTCCCTTTTAACAAACGGCAGCATAACACTGTCTTGTTAAACTTTAAAAATTATTAAACACATTGGAGTTGAGCAATTCTCTAAAATTAACCAAGAATGTACAGTGAGGTGTTGTTTGGGGTCCCATTCAAAATAATAAGTGATTTTAATGCATTGTTTAAGAAATATTCCCAAGAGGTGGATGCTTTGGATTTCCAGTTGCATGACTCCATTTGCCCCACCATTTCATTGTCTTCCCTGTCATTATCGATCAACCCTAATCTAAATTTTATTAAACGTTTTTCTTGATTTTTTTTCTTTAAAATGAGTGAAGAAGCTAGGAATTATAAACTCAGCACCAATGAAATCCTGTCTATTACTTGATTTTTTTGTTGTTGTTGTACTGTATTCTTACTCCATTACTTGCAAAGGATGAGCCAATCACAGTAAAAAGTGCTTCTTTTCCTGATGCCCTCCGAGTACCTTCAAATGACTTAATGTATTATAAAACTAGCCAGAGGAATAAAGCTTTATAAAAAGGGACTGCTTGGGAAAAACATTTGATACGATATTAAGATCAACAATTTCCCCTCTGTTCATTACCAGGTTGAGTTGGGAGTGTGTTCCCTCTTTTCAGACTGTGTACACCGGTGAGCTATGAAAATTTTAGTACAAAGGAGATAGGTATTGCCACCCCTTTTAAGGCATGAATCCTGAGTCTCAGAGAGTTATTTAAGTAATTTTCAAGAATAGTCTTGCCAAATTAAATGATAGGATAGGGTTTAAAAGCAATGGCTCATTACTCCACAGATATCCCATGGTAAATTTTCTATAATGGATATACCTATTTACAAAATTCACCAGACTTTTTGTTTTGCCTGAACAAGTTAAACAATTCTAACTTACGAGAAATTACTTAGTAACTCTTTTATACATACAGGGTTTTTCTTTCTGGAACATTATTATATTATGATTTTATATATTTTGATTCCTCTAATACTATCTTCTTTTAAATACAATATGGATGTCAATAGAATTGTACAGTTGAATTGGTTTTCACATAATGTTTTCTATAAATGTACCTTTCTAAAAAAAAGCAGTGAATTCATATTAGTTTAAAGGATATATAATATAAATACTTTCATTATTTCTGAGCTATGAGACACTGTTTCTCAAAGTATTTATTGTTCTTAGTAATGTAAGCTAATAATGATTCATGAGAATATACAGTTTGAGTGACAGATAGAGGGTAAGAAGCAGATGTGGTCCATTATTTATTTTATTAATAAAACAAAATGAAATAATAGGTGCATCTTAAAGGAATTCACAAAGACAATGGAAAGGAAAGATCCAGGAGGAGCTTCTGGAACTCAAAACATTAGAGAGCTAATGAATATTTAAACTTTCCCAGAATTTCAATAATTAAATAAAGATTACAAGATTCTCTAACATTCATAAAATTAATGCAGACAAATAAATAGTTTATATACAAGAAATACTGTGAATGGGTGCTGAGAAAAGTAAGAGTAAAATTATAAAATAATATAGACCATGTTGAACACAAATCTGTTTTTAATTTATTTTCTTTTTGAGATTAATATAATTATATCACATACCCTCTCTCTTTACTTCCTCCAAATATTCTCAAACACGACTACTTGCTCTATTTCAAATTCATGGCCTCTTTATTCTTCAATGGCCATTTACGGACATGCATGCATATATGCATATATAAATATACATATGTATATGGATGCATTTATTTTTAAATACACTCTTTTGAAGAACAATGATATTCTCAGAGTCATGAAAGTAATGTCATGATTTTAATTATAACTCTACAATGCATGCATGCTATTCTAGCTAAGGAGAGGATCAACCTTGACAAAGAAAAGCAAATCTTGCAAGATTACTCAAAGTTAGCAGGTAAGCAATTACTACAGAATGCCATAAGTACTGACATGCTCAAATTACAAGCGGAAAGTAAAGAGAGCTTCAACAAACTAGAAACAAGAAAACCTTAATTAGACTTACTAAAGTTGGAGGTGTAATAAGAAAGATAAAAATAAGGGTAATGATTAAAACTATGATTCAAGGAAAATTAAGATGAGAGTGTATGCTAAATTCTTATTTCAATAGCAGATCTAACAAATAATGAGAAAATTTCATTTGTTAAGAGTGTCAGATAGGGACTGGAAAGATGGTCAGAGGTAAAGCGTACTCCCTGCTTTTGTAAAGGACACTGTTCAGCTCACCACACCAATAATGATCACTTGTAAGTTTAGATCCAGGGGCTCAAACACCCATTTCTGGCCTCTGCTGGATCCTGTACACATGTGCTGCACATAAACTCATGTAGGGACATATAAAATTGCTAAATATATAAATACATCATTTTCTAAAATACTCATAATCTGCTGTTTGTAGATATGACTTTACCTTCCTCCAATCCCAAAATGGACAACCATAGTACTGGAAATTCTGTCTTTGAACAAGTTGAGTTAAATAATCTTTTTTTCAAAGGGGATTTTACTAATTTCTATTTAACACATATTAGTTTTATTTTAAAAGTCTGTCAGCTATTCTGTTCTGCAGCTCTGATTGTTTCAGGCATGCTAAAGCTAAACAGCTGTGAATCTTATTTCAGTTAACTACAAGAACATGGAAACCAAAACAGGAAGACTGAAAATCAGTGGCAGCTTCTTCCCATTATAGGCATGCCCTGAAATTTCAAACAGATAGCTGCAATCACTGTGTTATAGAGATTGAAAAAAAAAAAAAAA
>CABHPP010123397.1:0-18126 GCA_902168425.1 Peromyscus attwateri | reverse complement strand
ACACACACACACACACACACACACACACACACACACACACACACACAGAGTTGGCTTGCTAACCTTGTCCATCCAGCTCTGTGGTTCTGGCTAGGGCCTCTAAAAGATCCTGTTCCATGGAGCTCAGAAAAGGGACCTGGACACCTGGGCTCCTGCTCTCAACCCCACCTGGAGGCTTGTGTGTTCATTCAGCTCTCCAGGCAGACACTTGCTGGGTGTATGTTAGACACTTGGCCACGTACAGGTTCTCAAGTTTGGGCCAGCTGGGATTTGTAGCCCATGCAGTGTGTTGGAGAGGTACCATGAAGGCCACCCATCATGGGGGCTTTGGCTAAGGGTGGAGCAGGACTCTTATCCTAGCCGGGTTAGACAGGTTGACACTGGGGGGCCTGTCATGGTGAGTAGGTGTCAGAGCTTACAGGCCTCGGGGGGGGGGGGTACTGAGCACCAGGAGGTGGTGGAAGGTGCATGGTGGGGGCTTCTGTGCAGACTGGTACTCCTCCTGGGCTTCCAGCATCAGCTCATGGGGGTGGCTTCTCCAGCCTCCTGCTGATGGGGTGGGATTCAGTGACAGCCTCTGCAGGGGTAACTAGATGCTCAATAGAGACTGGCACTCCGCCACCAGCCCCTGCAGCTCATGTCAGTGCCAATGACTCCTGCTGGTGCAATGTGGGGTGCCTCCCCCACCCAGGAGCTGGCTTCTCTGGGCCTCCTGTAGGGCACTCTGGGCTGGGCTCTGGAGACACCTTCAACTTTTTTTTCTTTGCTTCATCTTTGTTCATTTGAGACAGGGTCTCTCTGTGTAGCCCTGCCTGTCCTGGTACTCGGTCTGTAGACCGGTTGGTCTCCACGCACAGAGGTCTACCTGCCTCTGCCTCCTGGGACTGAAGGCGTGTGCCCCCATACCTGGCATTTTCATTGCTTTTAAATAATTGTCATGGTCCTTAAAATAGCGGGGAGCCTTGTAGAGAAGTTAGAAGGATGGTGAGGATGTGCAGGGGGGTCGGATGATCAGTGGTAGCTCTCACTAGGACGCCGGAGCTCTGGCTTTGGGTCTGGGGGTCATGAGCCAAGCTAGAACTCTGCATCCTGGCCCTGGGAAGGAAGCTCGAGATAGCCTCAAGGAAGGAAGCTCAGACCCAGTGTCCGGGCCCCACACAGCCCTACTCTGCTTCATTCTGCTGGGTGGCCGTTAACAGGGTTCACAGGCGCCCCAGGGTTGCCAGGGACAAGTAGACCCTTTGAGACGTGTCAGGACAGAATGCAGGGACCTCTTTGGATCTGGAGAAATTCTATGCTGGATTGATGTGGGGGACACAAACAAGGGACACAGGACAGGGCACTCCAAGAGCTGAGGTTGTGAGTAACTGGACAGCTGGGCAGGCTGTCCTCATCTGTCAAATGGGATCATTGCTCTACCTCTCATGACACTATGACTGCCTCTGGCTGTCCACTGTGGGAGGAATGGTCCTGAGAAGAGAGCACACCCCACCTGGGGGACGGGGTGGCCTCAGTTACACATAAGCACCAACTTCAAGCTACACGTAGTTAACTTCAGTGTGCTGACGGCCACCCTGGGGACTGTTTCACATGGCTTGGTGGCATTGCCCAATGTTGGAGAGTGGATACTGGAGAATATTAAATAGCAGTCCCCGGAGAGACACGCACCATGTCACCCAAGTCTAGCAAGGTGGGTGTGACAACCATGGCTCCTCGTACATGAGCGTTCTGAGAGGTGAAGACATTTTCTTAGGCTTGCACAATTGGCGCATGGCTGAGCTAGACTGGGGTTTGGCCTCTCAGGCCGCACTGTCAGTGGCTGGGGTATTGGGAAGGTCTTGTGTAGGGGTAAAGGTGGACATGTCCAGGTGAGTACACAGGGCCTCTGAGCCCTACTTGTGGTTGCAGTGGGTGTTTGATCTACTCCCTTAGAGCAGGCATGGGCTGGGGGCCGTACAGGAGCGAGCGGCCACTCTATGTGGTACTAGGAGTGAGACTTCCTGGAGGTCATCTGCTGACTCTTTCAGCTTCTCTGTGAGGAGTGTCAGACTGAGAGGCCAAGTGCACTGTGTGCCATGTCCAGGTGAACGCCTGTGTTACCTCTGACTTCCTGTGGTCATGTGAGGCTCAGAGAGCTGGTGGGATTTGCCCAAAGTCACACAGCCAGTGAGCGGCAGAGGTGTGAACCCATGCCTGTGACATCTGGGTCCATGTTCATCAGACCATGTGACACTGTGTGTCTTGGAACTAGGGTTCACAGCTTTCCTGCATCTCTAGCAGAGGCTCCTAGTGGGTGATGTTCTCTGCTGCCTGTATGTTGTCTGCAGGTACAAGGGCTTTATTAAGGACTGCCCCAGTGGGCAGCTGGACGCGGCTGGCTTCCAGAAGATCTACAAACAGTTCTTCCCATTTGGAGACCCCACCAAGTTCGCCACGTTTGTTTTCAATGTCTTCGATGAGAACAAGGTGAGCTGCAGGTTGCTGTGTCTGCCCCAGCCCTGTCTCATCCTGCAGCAGGAGGCTCAGCAGCTCTCCCAGCTCACTCGCCCCTGCAGGGCTCCCCACTCAGGACTGAATGCTCACGCGCACATGGGCACAGTGGCACACACCAGCACAGATCAAGACCGTACATGTGACATACTCACCCACACAACGTGTTCATTTGTGTGACTAGCACACCCATGGGCACAAATACACAGGCTTGCATGTGCACACACAGAGAGCTGCATGCATGTGTGCAGGCACACAGAGAGCTGCATGCACATATGCACGCACACAGAGCTGCATGCATGTATGCAGGCACATAGCGTGCACACTCATGCACATATGTGAGTTTTCTTATGGATACAAACTGTAGGATCCTCGAGGGGTAGTAAGATCAGTGATTGTAACTAGTGTTCACAGTGTGATTGACGGGCCTGGCAGCTGTCTGTGGAGCTGGCATTTCGTTTTCTGTTTTTTGGGACAGGTGTCTTATTTAGCCCAGAGCCTTAGGCTTCTGTTGCTGTGATAAAACACCGTGACCAAAAGCGACCTGGGGAGGAAGTCTTTGTCTCCGCTTCCAGGTCCCAGTCCCAGTCCACAAGGCAAGGCAGGAATCCGGGGGCCAGAGCCGAAGCAAAGGCTACCGTGGAGTGTAGCTCGCAACTCCAGACCACCTGCCCAGGGCTGGTCCCCCCACATCAATCATTAGTTAAGAAAAACTCCACAGGCCAGTGCGCTGGGGGCATCTCCTTGAGGCTCCCTGTTCTCAGACGACTTTAGCTCCTATCAAGTTAACAAAAAGACAAAATAACAACAAAAAATCGGCGTGGCCACCCAGGCTGACCTTCGATTCTCTGTGTAGCTGATGCTGGCCTTGAACTTCTGTCTGCCTGCCCCTGTCTCCCGAGGGCTGGAATTAAGTCACGTTACGGCCACCGTGTCCCGTGGTGTGGGTACTTTCAATGTCCCCATTTCACAGACGAGGAAAATGAGGCTTAGATTGTGGCTTTTGTGCCTGGCTCTTTCACTGAGTACCACTTAGCATTAATGTGTGGCACTGGCACAGGCACTAACCTGACAGCTGACCTATCCGGGGTTGGGGTAGCCGGGCTTGCAGACCGTCCGGAGACGGCATTTTCCTGACTTCGTAGTGTTCCTGCATTCCCTGTCACTCACCTCTGCACTTGTGACTCAGGTGGTCCCAGCTTTCTCCCCAGGTGCTCCAGTCTGGGAGTCCCCCCTGTCTGGCACTGGGAGGGGTTCTACCCTCTCTGGACCTCGGTTTCCTCTTTGGTAAAACAAATAGGTAGAACTAAGTAAGCTGCTGTAGGCTTGGCTCTCTCCTGAGCCCCCTCCACCTGCCGGTTCCCCCAGTATTGCTGTGCTGTGCGAGGAGCCCCAGGCATCAGTTTCTCACTGTCCCTCTTCCGCCTCCTCCTCCTCCCCTCCCCTCCTCTTCCCCCTCGTTCCTCCCCTCCTGTCCTCTGTCCATCAGCCACTGATGTCTTACCTCTGCTACTGCCCAGTATCACCCTATGAGGTCTGGGCTGACCAAAGCCGTCCCCTTTGTCTCCCTCAGGATGGCAGGATCGAGTTCTCCGAGTTCATCCAGGCACTATCGGTGACCTCAAGGGGGACCCTGGATGAGAAGCTGCGGTGTAAGTCCCCCATCCCCCACCAGGCTAGAAGGATGCACCCCAGCCCTTGCCCGGAGGAGGCGCCAGACACCTGCAGCGGTCACCACAGATGGAGTCCGCTCTGGGAGGTCAGGGCATTCCCAGAGGCCTGGGCAGCGGGCTCTGGGCAGATGGGTCCAATGTGGTCAAGTAAGCAGGCCAGGCCATCTGTGCAGAGCCAAGAAGAACCCTGCCCTTCCAGGACAGATAAAGGTCTCACAGGGAGGGATTGAGTTTTGTGAGGCAGAGTCTGCAGCCATGTTGGTGGGACAGGCTGCAGGGTGTGGGGCGTGGGTGGGAACAGGAGTGACGTTAAGACAGATACAGTACTGGGACAGCGGACTCTGTGGGTGGTGTCACAGGATCCAGATTCCTGCTAGACTCAGGTCTTCAGCCATATTGATGCTCTCTCATTTATTTATTTACCCATTCAACAAACATCAGTTGAAGGTGCCACCTGTGGTACCAGGTGGGAATTCAGGGTCTACCCAGGGCTAAGATGGATGGGTGCTTGCTGTAGTGACTGTCATTCTGTCATGGAGACACAGTCCCTAAACTCCCTAATGCTGGCTGGGAGGCAGGGAGAAGGAGGTGCCAGCTGAGCCAGCAGAGGGGACGCTGACTCTGGGAGCTGACGAGCCCAGAGGGGGATTGCCATGGCAGAGGAGGCTCCAGGCCAGAGCCTCATTGAGAGGCTGCAGCAGGAAGAGGAGGCCACTGAAGCAAGGACATGCATGTCCTGGGTGGCCCTTGGCTGACACATGGTGGTAGCCGGGGGATTTTCTAGGGAAAAGGGACAGTTGGGCAGAATGCCCTGGTTGGTGGGCGCTTTTGTTCCATAGTGGCTTCTGTGTTTGGAAGCAGAAGAAGCTTATCGTCACGTGCATCCCATACATTGCTTTATTTCCTCCTTTCGCCCACCGTGGGAGGGGCAGCCTGGAGATGAGAGGTCGGGCACAGGGGAGGCAGACACAGTGTCAGGGGTTTGTGGGAGGCTGTAGTGCCATGCTGGTCTCATGAGCCAGTACAAGGACCTGGCTGTCTCCTCCGGTGGCTCCCAACTTGCCCCGCTCTGGAGACTGCACTTCCTCACACAGATCACTCCAGCCTCGGTCCCTGGAGACCAATACCTGCATATTTTAAAAATTATTGTTATTATTTTTGCCGTACTGGAGACTGAACCCAGGACCTTGCCCATGCTAGGCAAATGCTCTGCCATGAGCTACAGCCTCAACCCTTGTTTTTCAAGTTCTCGCTATATAGCCCAGGCTGGTCTAGAACTCACCGGGTAGCCTAGGATGTTTTTGAACTCATAATCCTCCTGCCTCCGCCTTCAGAATACTCAGATTAGAGACATGAGCCACTGCGTCCAACTCCTGACTCTTGTGTTTATTTTACAACCCTGGCTACACTGGTGTGTGAATGTACCTCGTGTGAGTGTGCATTGGCCTGATGTCTGATCTCAGGCTTTGTACTGGGTCACTGAGAGGGGGAGGGGAGAAGTTGCTGCAGCCCTGGGCCAGAGTGACACCCCCCCCCCCCCCACATGGCTGGTTGCTCACAGGGGCCTTCAAGCTCTACGACTTGGATAACGATGGCTACATCACCAGAAATGAGATGCTGGACATAGTGGACGCCATTTACCAGATGGTGGTGAGTCTCAGGAGGGTGACAGGGAGGCCATCAGAGGGTGAGTCCCAGGAGCGTAGGGGTGGTGGGGAGGCCACTTGTGACCTACAGGGCCCAGGGGAAACCCAGAGTCACTTTCCTGTTTCTGGACAGTACAGGCCAATCAAGTACTTCTGATTGAGTAGCCATGAACCTCCCCGCCTGGGGTCAGGCAGTGACTAGGTGGGTAGTGGGGCCAGGTGGCTGAGATGTTCCTTTGAAGGGTGGCAGGGCTGCAGAATGGGAGAGAGAGGTGGTCCTCATTGGCACCAGCCCAGGGTGTCAAGGCAAGGGTTTAATTATGAGCTCAAAAGCAAAAGTTCTGGCCTAGTGCCCTGGTGGCCCAGCAAGGGCTAAGCTTAGCCACAAGCCCAAGGCTGCTGCGCTGGCCGACCTCATGCTCCCTGACCTCGGCAGGGGAACACCGTGGAACTCCCAGAAGAAGAGAACACTCCCGAGAAGAGGGTAGACCGGATCTTTGCCATGATGGACAAGGTGAGGTGGGGCATAGGGACCTTGGGCCTGGCTGGGCTTTGCCGCGGATCCTTGGGGGACTCGCTCAGGCCAGTCAACCTGGCTGTCTGGCAGCCAGTCAGACTTTTTGGTGAATTTTCTGGGAAGGTCCCTTGTAATTACCCAGGGCCTTTGGCCTTTGTTGTTCTGTCCTGGACTCCTTTGATATTCTGCAGAAGCCGAACTTCTCACAATAACAGCCCCAAGTGTGTAAAATGTGATCCCTATAGCGAAAAGGAAACAGGTTATTTTGGGTTGTGGCTTCTGAGGCATGGTTTAAAGGGAATCTGTGATGTAGCTTTGGGGTGTGGCTCAGTGGCGGAGGGCTTGTCCACCGTGCGCAAGGCCCTGGGTCCCATCCCCAGCACTGCACAAACACAGTGGGCATGCCCATCTGCCTAAGTGAAAGCTTCGATACGGGCAGCAGCTATGTGACGAGGTCGTGGGTTCCGATGGTCATCTTAGGTTCTGGGGAAGGACAAGACTGTCTGACACACACCGCTGCATTTTAGCCTCAGACCCCGGGTGGAGAAGCAGCTTCCTCTTGTGTGTATGTGTCTCTGTCGTACGCACGGGTGTTCTGAGGCTGGAGGATGACAGCAAGTGTCTTCTTTGCTCTCCACCTCATTTTCTGAGACAGAGTCTTTCGCTGAACCTGGAGCTTGCTGATTCGGCTAGACTGGCTGGCCAGTGAGTCCCAGGGATCCTCCTGCCTCAGCCTTGGCCCCAGCGCTGGAGTTATGGGCACATGCCACCTTGCCTGGCTTTTATGTGGATCCTGGGGATCAAACTCAGGTCTTCAAGCCTGCACAGTTACCAGGCCATCTCCCCAGACCCTTTCTCCTTTCTGCAGAACTCTATGGTTCCTTTGACTCTGTGGTGCCCTGCGTCTGTTTTTCTGGGGGTGCTGAGGGTCACACTAGGGCCTTGTACAAGAGCAAAATCTGTGCTCTACTTGAGCTATATCCCAACCAGAAACATTTTCCCCCCAAACTAAAATAACTTTGATTTACGTGGAAATTTGACGTTGTGGGATGAAGAAACAGCCTCTCTAGCCTTCATGAGAATAGAAGCCCCCAGGCTTCCTGCTGCCTGCTGATGCTAACAGGCTTCCCCGAGAGCTCGGAGCTCTTAATAAGGAAGGGAGATTAGCACATGGGAGGGCTGCAGCTGGGCTCCTGCTGTCCCCAGACAATTTTCAGATGGGGTGCCAAGGCAGCACAGCCCTCTTGTAGCGGGACCCCAAACTGATTTTTGCTAAGGCCACCACCCCCTGCCCTGCAGTGGTCAGACAACTTCTGTTTTTGGAAACACCATAGACCTTGGGTTTCCGGGGGTCATGGTTGTGGTGTCCCTGGGATGGTGACCCTAGGCCAGTTCCCTTGCCAGACCAAAGGGGACAGGTGCAGCCCCTCCTTTGTAGGGTGACCCTGAAGATTTGAGGGCTTGGGTGGGGGGGGGGGGCGCACTGAGCATCATAGGTATAGGCTCTCAGCCATCATAAGATCGGCCTTTCCAGGATGGGTGTTGCCTTCCCTGCTGCTGGAGTGAGGTGAGTGGTCCCTGAGGCCTGAGTTCTATTAGGCGCCTTCTCAGGACTCCTAGGACTTGATGTGGCCTGCTCCAGGGGTAACTTAAATGCCTGAAGGCCCCAGGAAAACACATGGAGTATTAGCCCTTAGGATTAACCACCTTTTATGCAACTGTATGCATGTGTGCATGTATGCAGACTCACGCACACGTACGAGTGCCCTTCCCAGAAGCTGACCCACCAGAGTGTCTCACTGGGACTTGGACTCACTGATTTAGCTAGGCTGACCAGCCAGTAAGCCACGGGGCTCGTCCTGTCTCCACCTCCCCTGAGGTTACAACTCTGTGCCACCAGGCCTGGCTTTTGACATGGGTGCTGGGAATCAAACTCAGGCCCTCATGCTTGAATGGCAAACCTCTACCCCTAGTGCTGGATTTTTTTTTTCTTTTTTTCTTTTTTAACTGGGAATTGAGCTGGATGGTGGTGGTGCACATCTTTAATCTCAGTACTTCAGAGGCAGAGGCAGGCGCATCTCTATGAGTTCGAGGCTAGCCTGGTCTACAGAGTGAGTTCCAGGACAGCCAGGGCTACACAGAGAAACCCTGTCTCAAAAAAACAAAAAACAAAAAAAAAGTCACTTTGGATAAGATAGTAAAACAAACCAAACAAAACCCATGAGAACTGTGGTACGTTCTCCACACGCCCTCTGCCACTGAGTACCCTCCAGCTCTTTCTGTATGTCTCAGGATCTGTAAGTTGCCCAGCCTGGACTTGAACTCCCCATATAGCCCAGGATTTGAGTCATGAGCCTCCTGCCTCAGCCTCCCAAGTAGCTGAGAGTACAGGCCTGCAGCATGGAGCCCAGCTCATTTTGAATACTTAATGGTAATAAAAATACGAGTAGGATATGAGCCAGTACAGTTGCTCTGGCTGATAAAAGCCCAGAGCTGCAGGTGTCTTTAAGGTGACACGTGGAATGTTCATTCCCCAGACCTGTCACTCTGCCTTTCCCTGGTCCCCAGATGGAGAACCAGAGGCTGAGAGAAGTGGATCAGGAGTGCCAGGTCTGTCTGAGGACACTGTCAGACTCAGGAGGTTCTGTTGAGACCAGCCATGGGGGCTTGAGACCTCGTCCCAGGAGGCAGATCCGTCTTCAGCCACTTCTCTTCTTGCAGAATGCTGACGGGAAGCTGACGCTTCAGGAGTTCCAGGAAGGCTCCAAGGCCGATCCCTCCATTGTGCAGGCGCTGTCCCTCTACGATGGGCTGGTATAGTCCAGGCCCAGAGCTGGGGTGAGTTGGATGGGTCCTAAGGTGGGGGTGGGGTGGGGGTGGTGAAAACCCACCCATGGGACAGCTAGCATGGGCAGCTAATTCTCTGTGTTTCCAGGGTGCTTGGGAGTTAGGTCTTCAAGTCAGCCACAGCCCTGTGGTGTTTTATTGTTTCTATCAGTCCAAATCCAGCCTCTAGTTAGCTTGAAAATAAGTTTTCCTGGGCTGAAGAGATGGCTCAGAGGTTAAGAACACTAGCTCTCCTTCCAGAGGACCAGAGTTCAATTCCCAGCAACTACATGGTGGCTCACAACCATCTGTAATGAGATCTGGTGCCCTCTTCTGGCGTGCAGGTGTACATGTAGGCAGTACATTGTATACTTAATAAATAAATAAATCTTTAAGAAAAAAAAAAGTTTTCCTGGGTTGAAGACACTGTAGGCAGTTAGGGCCAGTAAGGCAGGATGCTTTGCCTGTTCTCCAGCTTAAAGGTCTGAGCTCCATTTTGAAGCTTCCATTAATATTACTTAAAGAAAAGATTTATTTGTGTGTGTGAGTGAGTGTGTGTGTGTGTGTGTGTGTGTGTGTGTGTGTGCAGTGCACTTGTGCATATGTGTATGGGGGCACATTTACCTGCAGAGGCCAGAGGAGGGCATCAGATCTACTGGAGCTGAAGCTAGAGGCCTCTGTGAGCCACTGGAGGTAGGTTCTGGGAACTGAACTTGGGTCCTCTGGAAGAGCAGCCAGTGCGCTGAGCCACTGAGCCATCCACTGTCCCCTCCAGTAATACTACTTTGCACAGAAATGCTTTTGTACTGACAAGGCGTTAGAATTGATGTCTACAAAGAAAACTTCCCTAAAAATAAATGTGATAAATTAAGAGTTTACTTCTGAAACTTTCCCGTCTGACCTAGACATGGTCACAGTGGCCAGAATCATTCATTTGTTTTGAAGTTACACTTACTTGTTTATTTATTGTGTGTTTGCTCTGCCGTGGCACACGTATGGAAGTCAGAGGACAGGCTGCTGTGTGCTTCTATCACCAGCCCTGCTCTGAGCCAAGTGGGACGAGTCCCGCACGGCTGGGGAGTGACTCTGACTCTGATTTGATGACCGTGGTGACCAGATTTTAACAGCAAAGCAGACAGATGCTTACTTCTTTTTCTTTATCGCTTTTTTCAAAATGAGTTGATTTGTGTGCATCCTGTGAGTTTCTGTTGGCACTGGGTGTCTCCCTCTATTGAGAACCACATTCCCATTGGACCTGAAGCTTGTCCATTAGGCTAGACTGGCTGCCAGCAAGGCCCTGGCATCTGCTTGTCACTAGTGCCCTAGTGCCAGGTGTAAGCACGTGCTACCGAACTCAGCTCCTTTATCTGGGTGCTGGGGATCAAACCTGGATCCTCATGCTTGCTCGACGGGTACTTTACCAAATGAGCTGTCTTTCAAGCCCTGAATTAATTGTTTTCTTGACATCTTTTAAAGGTAACCAATGACTTTTAAATATCCATCATTGTGAACTTCTGGATCTCAGTGTATTGATGAGCTTTAGATTTACAGCAGCTGCAATGTTACGTCCGTCATTTTTCAGGGGTTACATTTTAGTCAGACTTGCTGGTGGGTGTGTAGTCTCACACTTGCAACTCAGCATTCAGGAAGCTGAAGGACAAGGATTAGCCTTGAGTTCCAGTTTCAGGCCAGCCTGGGCTACATAGAGAGTTTCAGGCCAGCCTGGGCAACAGTATAAGATCATGTTTCAAAGCAACAACAAACATCTCGTCAATAAAAGATGGACAGGGCTTGAGCTGCAACAAGAATAACAGTGCAGATCGGAAGGGTTTGCTGATCACACAGGCAAACCCCACGATGGCCCTGCCCCCCCACTTCCTCCCTTTCCGCCTGTGTCCTGGCTGTTTCTGCTGGTTTTCATCCTAAGAGAGAAAACCGAATTGGCCTAGATAAGGATATCTGATCCTCATAGGTTAGAAGCCTGCTGGGCTGGGACATGTTTCCACAACCGTCCAATCAGAAGGCCTCCACGTTAACATGGTTGGGAGACTGATTGGCTCCAGGGAAGCTTCTGTGGTCTTGAAGACAACCCTGTGTGCTTTATAAGAGAATCCATGAGGGGAACTTCCTTAGTACAAAAGCAGCCATTTTAAAGTGGACAGCTCAGCCAGGCCTGGTGATACAGGCCTGTCATCCGTCATCCCAACTGTTGAAAGGCTGAGGCAGGAGTCTCTCTAGTTTAAGGCCTGCCTGGACAATTGAATGCCATAAAAACTATAGAGCTGGTGATGTAGTAGTAGGAAAGTACATTCCTGGTACATGAGAGGCTCTGGTTTTAATTCCCAGAGCGGGGCACTTGCACACGTGTGTGCAAGCACACACACACACACACACACACACACACACACACACACACAGAGTTCAGTGGTATTTAGTATATTCATGGTGTTATGCAACTGCCACATCCTCCTGGTTCTAACCGTCTGGCATCCTCTGAAGTCAGGCTCTGCAGTACCCCGCATCTCCCCGGTCTTGCCAGCCAGGCTGCTCTCTGGCTCTTCGGACCCGCCTCTTTTGAAGTGGCTTTTGAGTCTGGCTTCGCTCCCTTAGCACTCTTCCCAGATCTACCCATGTCCGTGTGTCACAGCTTCTTTCAGAAATGTCTGTCTGTCTGTCTGTTGAGATGGAGTCTTACTGTATGGGCCCCGTGTTCCACTCCCAGGCCGCATCCTCAGCCCTGTGTGTGTATCTGTGGTGTTGACATAAAAACCACAGCTCTCAGCTTAAAGGGGATAAGAAATAGTCTGTTCTGGAACCAAAAAAATGGGAGTGAGCATGGAACACAGAGTTAGGTTACCCCACGTTCCGATGTGTAACCGGTTTCATCAAGTTGGATCAGTACCCTGACGGAGCTTTAAATCAAGGCTGTTTGAAAACACACTGATGGGCTGGGCAGCGGCGGTGGTGGCGCACGCCTTTGATCCCTGCACTTGGGAGGCAGAGACAGGCAGATCTCTGTGAGTTCAAGGCCAGCCTGGGCTACAGAGTGAGTTCCAGGACAGCCAGAGCTATATAGAGAAACCCTGTCTCGAAAAACAAAAACAATCAAACAATCCAGGTCAGCAACTGAAACAACTTAACATTTAAAAAAATTATCCAGCTGGAGAGATGGCTCAGAGGTTAGAGCACTGGCTGTTCTTCCAGAGGTCCTGGGTTCAATTCCCAGCAACCACATGGTGGCTCACAACCATCTGTAATGAGATCTGGTGCCCTCATCTAGTGTGCAGGAAGAACACTGTATACATAATAAATGAATAAATCTTAAAAATTATCCCTTGACAATTTCGTGCCTGTAGATGTATTCTGATTTGTGTTCAGACACACCTCTCCCCTTACGCTTTCCCACTCCCTCTGCAGCTCCTCTTCTCAACAAGGCTTGTTTTGTCTTTGTTTTTTGAGACAGAGTTTCTCTGTGTAGCTTTGGTGCCTGTCCTGGAACTCATTATATAGACCAGGCTGGCCTCAAACTCACAGAGATCCGCCTGCCTCTGCCTCCCAAGTGCTGGATTAAAGGCGTGCGCCACCACCGCCCGGCTCAACAAGGTTTTTAATGTTTGTTACAGACTTATTATTTTATGTGTATGAGTATTTTGTCGGCATGTATGTAGGTGCACCACGTGTGTGCCTGGTGCCTATGGTGGCCAGAGATGACACTGGATCCCATGGAATTGGAGTTACAGGTGGTTGTGAGTTGCCACGTGAGTGCTGAGAACAGAACTCAGGTCCTCTGTGAGAACAAGTGCTCTTACCTGCCGAGCCCTCTCTCTAGCATGCTTGGTTTTTGTTTGTTTTTAATGACCGGCTGAGTTTAGTTACGATTGCTTGCGTAGGTAGCATGGGTATGGAGTTATCGACTAGAGCGTGGGTGACTCATTAGTGACTACAGAGATTCCCCATCTCCTAGCAGCCCAGCTCCACGGCTAGAGGTGAGGCCGTTTGTGTTCCTCCCTCCTCCATGCTGGAATTCAAACACATTTTAAGATCAAATGTCCTGGGGCTGGAGAGAGATGGCACAGCAGTTCAGAGCGTCTGCTGCTCTTCTAGAGGACCTTACTGTAGTTCCTAGCTCCCATGTCGGGCTGCCTGCAACTGCAGGTCCTGGGGATCCAGTGCCCCCTTCTGGCCTCTGAGGATACTTCACACACACACACATATACACACACACACACACACACACACACACACACACAGAGAGAGAGAGAGAGAGAGAGAGAGAGAGAGAGAGAACATACTCATGAAAAATAAAATAAATCTTAGAAAAAAGTCGTATTGACCAGCAGCGGTGGCACACACCTTTAATCCCAGCACTCGGGAGGCAGAGGCAGGTGGATCTCTGTGAATTTGAGGCCAGCCTGGTCTACAGAATGAGATCTAGGACTGGCACATTTTGGTTTGGAGAAACCCTGTCTCGAAAAACCAAAAACCAAAACCAAAACAAAACAAAAACCCCAAAATTAAAATCAAGTGTTCTAACAGGATACAATTTAAAGATATACTAATTTAATGAATGTGGAGAAATGACTGTTTCATTCAGAGATCTTCCACAAAGTGGAGTCCTAAAGAGGGACCGAGTCTCTTGTTGCTACCACATTTAGTTATTCAAACTCAAATGGACTTGTGGCCTACAGTTTAGAAGCCAGGCCCCAGGGACCGTCCCTTGCTGTGGCTTTAACATGTTCTACCTCCCTCTGTCTTGCAGATGTGTGGGAATCACTCGCCTCTTCCTGTGCCATGAGGCCACTGCAGCCTGACACCACCCCCGTGCCCACCCAGCCTTCCTCATCTACACACAGCCGGCTGCCCCTGAGCCTCCAGGCCCGGTTCTCTTTACCCCCTGCCCTGCATCCACCTGCCGCCTGAAGCCACTGGTTCCAATTGTCAACAGCCTCCGCTTGTTCAAAATAGCGATGAACCGAAATGGAAAAGGCTCCAGCCCTCCGCAAAACTAAGGACTTGGCTGTCTCCCTCCGGCAACCATTCCATTCCTCTTGCTCTCCTGCGTGTGTGCTTTCTTTTTTATTTCAAATGGACATTGTAAAAGAAAACAAACAAACTACCTTCTCCTCTAAAAGATACTGACCCTTGGGAGAAGGCCTCTAGAGCTCCAAGAACTCAGTCTCTGCTGGCCCTCTGCAGTGGTGGCCAGGGGCCAGGGCTGCCTAGTGGTGAGGGCTCTCAGCCCAGCCTTTAGGAGCGAGGCCACTGGCAGGCAAGGATGGTCAGTGATGATGGCTCATGTGATAACAGTATTGTGTGTTCCGTGGGGAAAGTGAGTTTTTTTTTTATACTCATATATAATCGATACCTTTTATTTATTGGTTGTTAACTATTGCTGCTACCTTGTGTGTCTGAAACTCCCAGGATGCTGGGCCTCCGTTTACATGTGCACACCCTCACCCACCTGCCCGCCTCACTTGGGAGGATGGTGGCCTGCAGCGGCCAAGAAGCCAAAAATCTTTTCCTCTTTTTTTCAGATACTGTGCTCCATTTTTTGGAGAGGGGAAGGTGGGCATTCCTAAACGGCTAATGTACTGTTCCCCCAGCTTCTGCCCTGCAGTCCCCACCCCTCTCCTCTGCTCTCCTCGGAGTCCATAACACTTTTTTTTCAAGGACAAACGGGACTTTTTTTTTTTTTTTTTTAATTTTTCAACTCTTGCTCTGATGTTCACAGCAGAGAGAAAGTGGAAAGCCTTGTTCCAGGAGTGGGGACTGGGAGAGGGCGGCGGGCACACAGTATGGACAGTATGAAGTGGGCTTCTCTGCAATCCACTGGCAGAGGTAACGATGTCTCTGCCTCCTTGATGCTAGGGGTGTGGAGAGCCTGTGAATTCCTCGGCTTTCCTGCCTCTGTCTGCCTTTTGTAGCAGGCTACATGGCTTCTTCTCTGCTCGGAGGCTGAGAAGGAGGGGATGAAAGGACAGGACCAGGCCATGCTACTGAGGGAGGCTCTGCTCGTCCAGAGCCAGGGAAGGCTCCGTATCTGTCACCAGGAACACTGGGCAGCCCTGGACCAGAAGCAAGAGGCCCGAGGTTGGGCTTCTCTGTGATTTCATAGTCCGCCTTCTCGGTCAGTAGGGCTGGGGTGGGGTGGGGAGAGGCGGTTGGTGGTTGGTCTGGCTGACGATGTCTGATTCTCAGCCTGGAGCTTGGGTTCCTATGTCTGTGGTACTGTTCTGTGGTTGTGTTTGCCAGGCCCTGGGTGTCTGATGGCGCCTCCTTCAGCCCCTCTTCAGTGTTCTCCAGGCTCGTGAGCTCCTTTGGGGCTCACCCTCACCATGGGCAACTTTCTCAGTTGAGACGCGGCCTCCCAGCTGCAGACAGGCAGGCCTGGGCCCATAGTTCTTGCTTCTAGTTTGTGTAGCCTCTCTGGCCACCAGCCAGAGGGGGAAATGGCCGCTGGATTTTGTTCTGCTCCGATCCTCCTGTAATCTCCATCACACCTCTAGGAGGCCAAACTCTTCCTTGCTAATGACCCGTGGGTGAGTAGCTGTCAGCTGGGGGATGGATGTTCACCATCAAATGGTGGCTTTGTGTGGGTGGGAATGCTTAGCAGTCCACAAATACACCCCCTTCAAGGGCAGACAATTGGCTCACGCTGTGCGCACTGTTGGCCCACCAGATCCCACAGGATCCCACAGGGCTCCGGTTGCATAGGCAATTTTCTTTGAGGCTTTCCTGGGTCAGCTTCCTGCTCGGCCACCGACAGGGCCCCTAGGACGGGGAGTAGGTGCGGTGATGTAGGTTGAGAGGATAAGAGTGGACTTCCTGTAGTCTCTGGAGCCTCTCTGTCAGTAGCGTTTTTTGGTGGCATCCAGACTCAATGGATTCTTAGCTGTGGACTGTCAAGGATTAAGCCTGGGTTTTCACCGAGCCTGTGGGTCCAGGTTTCCTCTTGGCATCTTGGCTTTTCAGTTTGCAGCCTCAAGTGTGGCTTTTGGTTTTCACAGTTTATGTCCTTGGGCCAAGCCTTGGACACTGAGACAGCCCTGGGCTGCCTTCTTCCTGGCAGGATGCCGGACACTATTTTCATTCAAGGATGCGTCCTGACAGACTTCCGTCCTTCTCTCTCACCAGCCATTAGCTGTGGCACACAGCACGCCCAGAATCTGAGGCTGGGCCTCTTCTGAGCAGCCTGAGGGCCTCTCCCCAAGTTCATTTCCACTGAGTCCCACCCCATCTGATGCTGCTTTCTTTAGGGGTGTGGTCCAGCCTATGAGGCCAGGTCCCTAATCCCTCTGCAGACCCTCCCTGCTAGGGCCAGGGATGCTGTGCCCCCTCCCCCTCTTCTTCCAAGCAGTTGCTCCTACTTTGTGTTGACTGTGACTTAGGAGAGCGTCACGACTTTGTGGTATCTAGCCAGGTTTAAAATAACAAGGCAAATGTATGCGGCATTGGTATCTCTTTCTTTAAAAGCTCTGTAGTCTGACAGTTGATTTCCTATGAAGGTGCATTTGGGCTTTTGGGGACAGTGTCTCTTCTAGGGGATGGTGGAGTGCAGGGTGCCTGGGGATCCCTGGCATCTCTCCAGAGAAAGTCCCCACTACTGGCCAAGCAGAAAGCCACTATGATTCCTCCCAGTGTATTTCCGAATTTACATGATCCAAGGATCACAGGGGCGCCCCCTGGTGGTGGCACCTTGGGGCTGCAGTGGTCCAGTAAGTGGAGTTGGAGGCTAGAGGTGGGGAGGCCAAGGAGGCTGTGGTTGAAGAGGCCATGGACCCCAGCCGCACATATCTGGCAGCATGTCTCCCACCTGCCCCTCTGCTAGGTCCTCTGGGGCTGGCAAGGTAGTTGGCATAAGGGCACAGTGGGAAGCTTTGCCCTCCCAACTTTAATTTTTTTTTTAAATATCTGCAAAATAAACCCAATGGTTAATTTTTGAATGAATAAAGGCTTTTGTTGAATAAACAGTTGGTCCCATCCTCTGTCTTGGCACTAGGTTCAGGTTTTGTCTGCTTCCTAGGGTGGGGGCAACACCTAGCACCTTTCGTCACTTCATTCCTGGACAAACTCAGTCTCTAAATTCCTCTGGGATCTGTTTCTCCATGCCTCAGGAGGTCAGGCACCTTGCAGGGCTATCATGAGGGCTATGAGTAAAACGGCTGGAGGCCCTTGCAGGGGTGACAGGCCAGAGCGAGTCCTGTAGCTCCTGAAGGACTTCGGGTAACTTAAAACCCAAATCCAAGAAAGGTGGTGTTCTGGTTGTGGTGTTTGCATCCTTCCCTGCTTGCGTTCCCAGCACCCTCAGAGTCTTTTTTGGGGGTGCCGTCCTGTCTGTGTCTTGGGGGAGAAAGGGAGTCCCTCGTCTGGTGGTGCGGGGTGATGGGCGTTGTCGCATGTCCAGGCCTCCTCCCTGCTCCCGCTGTGTGTCATCTGTGTCTGGCCAATTAAACGCGCTTCCTGGACCTTCCTGCCTCCCTGTGTGGGCCTGGTGCTTCGTCTGTTTCCATGTTTCCGTCTGCTTTAGATTTCTTCCTCCCAGGACAGCTCTCGCTTTGGGTGTGGTCTGCCCAGGGTCCCCGAGGGAAAACCCATGCAAGGCAAGCAACTGAATTCGCCCAGTTGATGGCGCTGTGGTGACCCAGGAAGCAGCAGGTGAGCTGGCCACAGCCGGTCACCCTGCAGCATCCCCTCCTGTGTGTCCCACTTATTGGGGTTGCCTAGGGGCCATGACTGTGTGAAAACACCCAGCTGAGGCCAGTGGGTCTCACCATCAGATGTCAGAACCTCTGTGGGGAAGTAGGGCAGCATCTCCACCCCAACAGGGCTCTTCTCCGCCCACCTCCCCTCCAGGTGCAACCTCTCCTCATAGTCGGCAACCTACTGGGTCTTCAGCAGCTGGCATCCCACGATGCAAAGTGAATGCTCTCTGGGCCAGAGGAAGCTGCAGGACACCCTATGGGATGTCACCTGG
>CABHPP010123396.1:0-28603 GCA_902168425.1 Peromyscus attwateri | reverse complement strand
AAGATAGCACAACAGGGTATTACCAGCTTAGCAGGGACTTGACTATTTTCTTGATTTATTTGTTCTTTATTTATTTTTATTTTAATTTTTTTAAAGAGAGTTACACACTGTAGCCAAGATTTGCCTTATGACTAAGTCATTCATGCTTTCCTTGATCTTTTAGAAATCCTACTGTCTCTGTGTCTCCAATACAGACATGACTCTACATAACTTAACTCCATCACAGTTAAAAATGAAGACATCAATGCATCATAACTATCATGACAGGAAAATTAATGGGCATAGTCATAAACCTACTTCCAAAAAGAGCACAGGGTAAATAGGAAGTCTTCTTTCTGTCTTCTGTTCTTCATCTCATTCTCTGTTTCCAATGTTCTAAATCTCCATTGCAGACTTCTAACTTTTAAAATACTCCGTAGCATGAATCTTAAAAGATCTTATTAATAAAAACAAACCCAGAACCAGGTACTGGGGTCAATGCTGGAAGATCAGAGAAGCAAAACAAGCCACAGCTTCCTCACCTCACAATTCCTTAGCTGATCCTGTTTCCTGAGACTGGAAGCCTCTGTGTCCTTATCCAAATGAATCTCAGCTGAACTGCTTCTCGAAAGCCTGAAAGCTTAACCAGCTCTAGTTCCTGGTTTTCATGCCTTATATTATACCTTTCTGCTTTCTGCCATCACTTCCTGGGATTAAAGGTGTGAGTCACCATTCCTGGCTATTTCTAGTGTGGCCTTGAACTCACAGAGATCCAGATGGATCTCTGCCTCCCAAGAGATAGGATTAAAGGCATGTGTGCCACCATTTTCCGGCCTCTGTATCTAGTGGCTGCTCTGTTCTCTAACCCCAGATAAGTTTATTAGGGTGCACAATATTTTAGAAAACACAATATCACCACAATACTCGACACACCTAAACCCCTCTTTAAACTCATCTAACACATGTGCCTCAAAATTGAGTAAGAAAATATAAGGAATCCTTAAATGATCACTTTGTCACTTACCAAAACATCTGTAACTATCTATGGACAAGTATGCATACAATGCCAATGTAGTGCAATCTGACCATGTGTCAAGAAGTAAAGGATGAAATATTTGTGGCTTTTCCTACAGCTTCAAAAAGCATCCCAACTGCATCTTTAGGGACATTTCTGCTGAAAGCATGCCCTCAGCTTTATCACTTTCTCTAGTGAATAATTTTGCTTACTTAAATTACAAGTCATCTAAATTCAAGATCACATCAGAGAGATCATTTGTCATGACTCAGTTGACTTCATTCAGAGATGCTGGGGATGATTCAATATACACAAATAAAAGAATATTATCTATCACATAAGAAGACTCAAATATAGAAATCAAATCATCAGTAGATGCAGAAAAGGCCTTTCCAAAATTCAATAAATCTTCATACTAAAAACCAAGGATGGGCTAGGGATGGAAGGGCCATGCTTCCATAAAATGCTATTTACGACACTCCTATATTCAACATCATGGTAAATAGAGAAAACCTCAGTGCATTCCCACTATGATCAGAAACCAGAAGAGGATGTGCACTCTTTGTCAATATAGTATCTGAATTCCTAGCAGCAGATGAAGCTACAATAAGCAGCGACTTTCAGTATTATTGAGGTTACTTTTGTTGATGCTAATGATTGATGATAGTACCGTTGTTTATGGTGAAAGGCTTTATTCAAGAGACTTTATTTAACTATTCATTATACTTTTTTATAGAAGGAGATGTAAACAACAGTATTACATTTTTGTCTCAAGTTGATAAACAATTAGAGAGAGTGGAGTAAATATTGCAACCCAAGTATATTGTATTAATAATAATTTGTGTTATGTTAATAAAGTTGAATATTATATCAAAAGCAGTTGGAAGTATTTGATAATATTTGCAATAGACATAGCACAAAAGTTTGGAACTTATTTTGGTATTCTTAAAGAGGCCATCGACCTGTTTTTGAATATTTATGTGAATATTTATGTGAAGATGGAGAGAATAGACACAATGCAGGGAGGTTGATGAGGAAGAAGGAATCACAGTATCTGAGGGATGATTTCATATGTAGTGAAATGTAATCAAGTGCAATATTCAAGTATTCAGAAACCTACACAGTCTAAGTACCAATCAATCAGACTGAATGTCAGATCAATCAACTTAGACAACAGCTGCTTTACCAGAACCATGCTGGCCTGGCTCGTTATCCACCCACTTAAAAGGAATGGGCAGAAAGCTCCTGTTTCTATCTTAAATGAATAGGCAGGCAGTGATCTAGGATTTATAGCAAGGTATACTGCGGTGCTGAATTATAATGTGCTCTTATTTCCCTAACAAAATAGTTTTTTTTGCATTCTCCACATAAAGAAAATATGGAGTTTTTGTGCTAAGTTCATGATAGTGGAATTGTGATAGCAAAAATCTAATAAATTGGCATCAACTCATAGGTAAAAATAATTAATATTATTGCAATATTTTTGTTTTGTTCATGAAATGTGTACTTAAAATGAAAATAATCTTAGATCTTTATCAATTCCATTATAACTATATATGCCTCAGCAGACTAATTACAGAGGAATAATTTATTTAGATTACAGGTGTCTCATACAAGAAAATAGATGTGACTTTATTATGCTCTACATTTACATACTTTAACAAAATATAGTAAGCTAAAATGCAGCTGCATGCAATAGTTATCTCTTGAATGGTCAAATCAGTACACACATAATAAATGGAATATAATCAATGAAAAGTTATCAATATGCATGGGGATTATGTCCTACTGTGTCTTGACTGTTGCCTCTCTTCAACAAATATCTAATATAAATTTTTGACAGGGAATCCTGAAAGGCAATGAAAACACAGGGAGTATTGTCTGTACTCAACTTCCTGGGATTCTTAATTTGAGGGCTATTTTCTCACATTAGCCTAAAGATGTGTGTATGAGAACAAAAGAAAAACTCTTATTTATGATGAGAAGTTGAATTGTTACATTTATTTTAGGATAATGTGTCAAAAATATCCTTTTAGATTAAGTTTCATTCATTTGATTGTTCATTCATTTGTGTGTGTGTGTGTGTGTGTGTGTGTGTGTGTGTGTGTGTGTGTATAAATGAAGGCCTGTCTCTATTGTCATGGTGTGCATATGGAGATCAGAGGTCAAATATCCATTCTAATTTCTCCTTCCACAGTGAATACCAGAGATCAAAATACTGTTAGGCCATGCAAGCATATGTACTCAGGTATTTGCTGAAAACAGTCCATCAGTGAATGGTCTTTACACTTTTTGAAATACATAAAATCCTTAAAAAATTCTCCATAGGCAAATGACAAATAATATGTTTAAATGCGCTAGTACCAGTACAGAGAGAAATAGGGACAGCAGAAAAATGATGAGTTAAATATATCAGTGACCTGTGGAAATAGTGACAGCATATTGTTAAGTGCTAGAGGTTTTGAGGTTTTTTTTTTTTTTTTTAGCACTGTGTAATGTGAATGATTCCTTTGGTGGAACTGAGAAATGAATTCTATTCTTAGGACTTCTGGGCTTCTCTGCGTCTCTCTATACCCTGCTGCCTCCAAGGCATATTAACACAAATTAGCATAAATATAGCCCTTGTGCCTCAGGTTCCCCTGATACAAGGAACCCCTGTTTAATTTCCAACTGGGGCATGGGTGCCTAGCGGTATAGATCATCTTTAATTTGACTCATGCCTTTGTTCAAACCCCCAAAGATCAAAATAATAGATGCATTTATTTACTCAGACACATATATTCATAAGCCTTTTCAAGGGTATGCTTACAACACAGTTTACAAAGCAACCATAAATACAGGAAAACAAAATCGATAAACTTTATGCATAAAAGGTAGTATTATAGTGATCTTTTAAATAAGCGGATGTGCAGGAGAATGTCAGAGAAGGAAGGCAAGAGAAATGAAAGCTGGGAAAAGGGTGTGGGGACCTATCTCTGAATGCACCCCCTACCCACTCTTAAGTACATCATAAACAATGAAATGAATTATATAATTTCTCTGTACATTGTGGCACACGCTTCCTCTTTCCAAGAAGTTGTTCATGCTAGTCCTAAAAAATGTCAAAATTTTGAAAAGTCTCACCCTGACCTAAAGGAACCACTCAGTAATGACCACTTCACAAAACCTGCCTTCATCTTTAAACTAACCAAAATCTCAATGAACGTGTTTGAGTATACACCATTATATTATATTTGAACTTTTAATGTCTAACTGTTATACAGGTGCTCATGAAGTTTTATTATTTATATTGTCTGTAAATAAATACTACCCTTCAATTTTCACTGCTACAATATTAATGTTCTCTTTATTAGTTCATAGTTTTTACTTTTAAAAGAAAACTCTGTAGCTGGAAAGATTTCTCATCAGTTAAGAATATATAGTGTTTGTGGAGGACCCAAATTTGGGTCAAAACACCTACATCCTACAACTCACAACTCCCTGTATTTCCAGGTCCTGGGATCTAACACTTACTATTAGCCTTTGTGAACATCTGTACTCATGTGCAAGCCAAAATTCAGATACACACACACATACACACACACACACACACACACACACACACACACACACACACCACATATAACTAAAAATAATCCGTATAATAAATAAAGATGACACTTTCTTTAGAGTTTAATGATTGACCTTAAAAATCATCTTTTTTCCCCTTTCAATTTTCATAGAGATAGGACTTAGTAAAGTCTGGTTGATGCCCCTGAAATAACATATTTAAAATAATGCACACCTCAAAATAACTGCTGTTTTGCAGACAATGCCATCAGCACTGGATAAATATGTTGCCACGCAGAATGCAATTTAATCTCATTTATCCAGTAAGTTCTAGAAGTTCAGGCTAGCTGCTCACTAAACCTATGCCTTCATAACTCCTTAAGACAATTTAGACACAGAATTACCCTATGTATTATGAAACAAAAAATGTGTTATGTTGTGCTTCTAGACACAAAGATGTTTACTTAGTCTGTGCACAGGTGTGAGCAACACACATGTGAGTATAGTTACTCAAAAAATAAAAGAAATTAATGTCTCTCATATCTTTATGAATTTTATAGAAGTAATTTCCTATGGATGTCCATTGTATTCTATAAGTTTAAATGATGATCAAATGTTCTCGGTGCTGTTTCTTTGAAGTGTTGTGGCTGACAGCATGCCACTTCCACAAACATTGCAGCTGGGGTCCCCTTCATCCCTAGTCCACAAAGCTTAACCGGTATCTCATGTAAGGCTAGCACCATCAAAGCAGCTTCTTATACTCTCAGTTCTGCTGCCTAGCCCCAGCAGACTTTCATGCTCTTGGACACTTCAGGTTCTTTTTTAATGCCAAGGGCTTATTGTTTTTGAAGGCTTCCTTTAAATTAGAAAGTAAATTTTCTTCTTTTGCTGTTTGATTCAATCTTACTTACTGAATTTCTCAGAATATCTGAGAGCCCCAAGTCTTCACAACTTTGAGATAATTATTTTTCTTCTACAGTATTTATTTACTCACTTATTGTGTGTGTGTGTGTGTGTGTGTGTGTGTGTGTGTGTGTGTGTTCATTGCATAGGTGTGTCCTTCTGTTAATGCCAGTGGATTCCTTGCTAGAGTCCATTTTCTTTCTATATCATGGGTACTTGTGACTAAACCCAAGTCATCAGGCTTAACACTTTCCATTAAAACCATCCCACAGCCCCATTAAGATCATTTTTTGTTCCATTTTCTAACAGGTAGTATTATCTTCATGGTGAATTCCACTGGATACTAGATATTTACCTGGTTAGTTTATGTCTTTCTATCTCATCACTATGCCAAGACCTTTTTAAAAAGAGCATCACTGAGTTAAACGTTAATTTCTGTGGCTATAATAAACTGCAGTGAATAGACACGGTATGGAAACACACTGGTGCATTTGCCATTTGAACTAGAAGAGATTATTTTGTTTTAAATGTCTTTAAAGAGGGAGAAGAGGAGTCAAGGCATAGATTGTAAAACTGCTCTCCAAGCCATACCACACAAGTGTCAAATGAGGACTCAGCCTAGTGACCCCATCAATGCATGACTTATTAAATAAAATGTGGTGCTTATGAGAGAAATATTTTAAAGTTTGAAATAATAAGGAATCCTGTTTCTGTTTTTAAATCTTGAATTGTCCTGTTCTGCAAATAGTAATGTTAGTCTTAGATGCTGGCCAAGAAAGAGTATTATCATTCCAGAGATGAGTCCATTTCACACGTTGGCTGCCCGTTGAGCACTCACTACTGTAGACTGCCATGCCTTTCATAGATGACGGTGTGAAGGGCACATTTGGATCATCTCACAGACAAAGAGAATGCAGTTACAGCTTCACACTCACGGAGCAGCTGTTGCAAGAGACTAATTGTTGCTACTTATTGCTGCTTTTTCCAACTTGAATAGGAATTGTGAAAGGGAAAGAATGGGGGAGAGAAACAGAGAACACATTACTTAGTAGAAATTCTAAGCTAGGAATGTGGAATTTCAAGTAAGAATGTGAGGAGTATACAAGAATGCAGCCATAATGCAGGAACAGATGGGTACATATTTACATGTTTATTTACTTATTTATTTTCACTTTTCTATATCAGAGGTATGGAGGAACAAAAGAGAAATTTGACTCAAAAATGATGTCTCGCTTTCACCATGGTACAAAGCACAGAGGAGGAAATCGGAGCCTGCAATGAAAATTAAGTGCTATGGTGCCAACAGCTGCCTTGAGTGGCTCGCCCAGAATTGGAATGATTAGAAGAGAAGTTAGGAGCCACAGAGTTTCACCTGCTGATTCATAAGGGGCTTTGATTTTGGAACACATCTTCTCTTTTAATGTACATTAAATTCACAAGTTTAGCTCATTAATATCTTCTACAAAGTAGAGTTTCCACAGATTTTTGTTTTGTTTTGTTTTAGTTTGTTACTCATTCCTACAGCTCTAAAAGGGAAAACATGAATTGTATACTGAGTAAATATATATCCATTATGTAGACAGTGGTTTATTTATAATAAATAATTAAAATGTAATGTTTTTATTTATATGTTATTATTTTTTAAAGTAAATATTACACAAAAATAAAAAGTAAAGAATAAAAGTATATTTCACTTGCAATAAAATGTTGTGTGGAGAAGCCACCTATGACTGTAGGCATGTTGAATGATGAACAATAGATAAAACTGAGATTTTGATCTCATTAATATTCTTCTAATAATCAGGATACAAACATAAGAGATACATAATTAATTATTAATAAATAAATGGTTGCTAAAATAAATGTATTTTTTCAATATTAACATAAATATGACTTTTCATCGGTGATGTGTGTGTGTGTGTGTGTGTGTGTGTGTGTGTGTGTGTGTCTGTGTGTGCTCACATGTGCATGCAGGTACACTAACATGGGTGCACAAGAAAGCCAGAATTTGACATTAGCTATTTTTCCTCAGTCATTTCTCCAAATTAATTAATTAATTTTGTAGGGTTTTGTGCTCTTACTGAACCTAGAGTTGGCTTTTCTGACTAGACTGGATTCCGGTGAAGCCCTGTGACCCACCTGCCTCCACCTACACAGCACTGCGGGTATGTGCAGACCCGTATTGCCACATTGGCACACTGGGATTTTGCACAGGTGGTGAGTTTTGAATCAAAAGGCTGGCTCAGTTATGTTTACTCACGAGCCTTCTCCCCAAGACCCTTAGGTGAGGTTTTTCCTTATTTATACACGTGATCCCTCCTCAAGCTGTGATTACAGAGCATTTATCCTTTTGCTGCTCAAAATTAACCCATCAACATGCACACTTGTGAAAATACAAAATAGTCTCACTGACCAGTTTTGCAGTTTCTTCTTAATATTACCTGCTGCTATTAAATGTTAACTCGGGCCATTAAATGAACAAATTATTTACTTCCAGCACTACTAAAATAAATTCTCCTATTGCTTTTCAATTTTGAGGTGTTTCTTCATTTTTCCTTTTGTGACTAAAATAGTACTGGAAAGAAAGAAAATGAACATAAAGGCACATATTTTATAATATGTTTGACCTCACATTGCATTTTGTTTTCAAAAGAAATGCTTTTTGGGACATACGCCACTTAAATGAGATGACAGCATTACACAGAATTAGTATTCCGAAGCAGCTCACGTTTTAAGAAGGAAGAACAAACAAATGCTCAATGTTATAACCCTTTGATTAAGAAAAAATTTGCCAGTCTCCTCCAAAGATTATATACATTATAAACACTGGGATTGGTAGGTAAAATGAAAAAAATCTTTTTTAAAAAAATAAATTAATTTTAAAAATACTAAGAAATACCATTGAACTGTATTTTCTTTATCTGCTTTATACAATCAGTCAACCATTCCATTATTATTTTTTGCCTGAAATGTACCAGTTATATTGACATTTCTCCTTTTCTGTTGTCATGGATCTCACTGACTCATTCTTCAACAGTATCTTCCATACATATATTTACTTTCTCTCTCATGTCTTGAATTTTCCAAATATTTTAGGCTTTTGAATAGTTTTCCCATACTTATAGTTATGGGTTTTTTTTACAATTTGATTTAAAATCCCTGAAAATTTTGTATGTATTCAATTTATTGTTCTATCCATTTTTAGAATACCCATTATCAATAAGAAATAGACAAAACACAAAATTTAACATTTTACATTAAACAGACCTGTGATCTTTGACACACTCACAATGCTTCTGCATTAACAGTCCAATTCAGGAGCTCAGTGTACTGGTTAATACTCTCAACTTGATAGGCTCTAGAATCACCTGGAGTACATATCCCTGAGTATGCCCGTGAAATGTTATCTTAAACAGGATAATTAAGGTGGGAAGCCCTTCCATAAATGTAGGTTGCATCACTCCATGGGCTGGATTTCTGGACTGAATAAAAAAGAGAAAGGAAGTCAACACAAACATTCGTCTCCTCTGCTTCTTAGCTGTATGCAGATATAACCTGAGGCTTCCTCAAGCCTTGCTGCTGTCCTTTCCCTTAGGGATGGACTATGCAGTCAGATTGTGAGCCAAGATAAAGTCTCCCTTCTCTAATTTGCTTTTATCTGGTGTTTCATCACAGACACAAGACAAATAACTGATATGCTCTACCAGTGGACTACTTCAAGCTTTGAGACCACCACTCTAGGCCTTGGAGGGTTTAGATCACGGCCCAATAATAACTCCAGGCAACCACAGATCTGCATAACTGTATGATTTGTAAATATCTGTATATTTCTCTGTGCATCTCTTCTGAAAATTTCATACAAAATGTCTGAATTGTGTCATTATTGTGTCTGTTTTTCACTCACTATAGTGAACTTTATAATACCCATTCTATTGCAAGTTTGTATCAGTATTTCACTTCTTTCTTCATTATTACTGAAAAATATTCAAATCTATATGTGTAACAGTTTGTTCACCCATTTATCCATTGACAAACCTTTGGTATCCTAAGTATCCTCTAGCTTTTAGGAATAAATCTGCTCTCCCTTAAAGATTCTGCTTGTGTGTGTGTGCGTGTATGTATGTGTGTGTGTGTTTGCATGTGTGCATGTGTTCATGTGTTTCTGTGTGTGTGTACTGAATCACTTTGTAATTATATGTTTACTCGTTTGTCTGTTGGTTAGGCATCTCAATATTGTTTTGTTTCCAGGGCATCTGCTCCTAAATTCCCACCCATGGTGCACAGGTATCCCAGCTTCCCTCATTGTCACCATTGTTTCCTGGTTTTCATTTCTGCATTTCCCTTCTTCCTGTATTTCATCATCACGATGGGTAAGAAGCTATGTTTGTATTTATTCACATTTCTCTAATGATTACTAGTGACCAGACCCTTGACAAATGTTTGTTGGTCATTTATACTTCATGTTAGGGGAAATCTATTTAAAATCTACTGTTAATATATTTATTGGTTTTTTAACTTGTTACCTGTATGTTCTGTGAATTAGTTTATTGATAAATTAATCACTTTAAATGTAATGAGTTGAAAAATTGCACTACATAATTGTCGTTAGATGAAGAAAAAAAAGAGGGACTAGAATAGATCAGCAGCTGAAAGGATGGATGTACTGTTTTTACAAAGGACCTGGATTAGCATCAGGAGGCTTAAAAACAGCTGTAATTCCAGCTTCAGGGATCCAGTGCCTTCTGCTGCACTCCATAGGCACCTGTTATCAAGTTAACATCCCTCCACACATATATACAGAATTATAAGAATTTTTTAAAAAGGAAACACGAATTTAAATGCTGAAATATTTTAGGGTTAAAGGCAATGTAATAAACAGTGTACTTTCTCATTGCTTTGAAACATTTATCTTGGAAATACTTCAAAATTAAGCTACATTTATTTCTGGTTGTTGGTATTTTTTTAAAATAAGATTATGCCAGATGAAATTCATCCTATTTTGTCATTGATCACAGGGTACTTTTTGCCTTTTTAAAATACTTTATTTTCCCATTACTAATTTCATAACCTCCCTTTCAAGTTTGTCATCATCAAACTAGATTAATTATGCATTTGTATTACTCATCCAATTTTGAACTAATTAGATTGTAAATAGCTTGATCTCTTTCATATTTTAATCTCTATTTAAAAAACTTGTGCATTTTAATTAATGTAGATGCACTCACTGGTAAATTAAAATTACAACCTTAAACAGATTTTTCAGATGCATAAGATACTGTTTTATGTCTTCTGAAATGAACACAAGTTGAAGGCTGATAGTATTAAAAAGTAAGTGCATTTATTGCACTCATTCTGCCCTCTAACCCAGTGTTAGTGCTGTCATTATGAGCAATGTATATAGCAACATCAAACATTTCAAGTGATATGCTTCAGAATACACTGAGCAATCCCTCTCAGCAACACAAAGAATGCACATGTGAGTGAAAATGAGCCAATGAACCCACCTTCCCATCATCTTACTTCCAGAATCATGGTATCTCATTGTAGCTTCAGATATTTTCGTAAAATAGTTATACTTCTAATTGTACACCTATTCTATAATTGATGTAAGATTAAGAGGATATATGATGATACAAAGAGAGGAAAAAGGATATTTTAGGTGATCAGAAGAATTACTATTATGGTAATTCATTCTCTTTTTCTCTTTTAGTTTAAAGATAAAAGATATAAGAAGCCAAGAAAAAAAAGTAAAGCCTAATCATCAGATGCTATTTTACACCATGAAAGGATAACCTAGGAGGTGTCAAATTCTTCTTGCTCTGAGATAATAGAGCCATGGACTTTAGGGAGAATAAAAACAGATAACATGTGCTTCAGTTTTGTGTAACTTTCAAGAAAAGGTGTAGATCAAATTCTATGGCTTCCTTTTTCTCATTCCTACTTATTTTCCCTCCCACTATCTATGCTGGGAATCAATCATGTACTTAAACTTCAATCCTCATGAATCTACAACCATACCATTCTTTGTTTTTATTAAGAAATTTTTATTCATTTTACATACCAATCACAGATCCCCCTTCTTCCGCCACTCCAGTCTTTCCCCCAACCCACCCACCCTCCATTCCCTACTACAAGAAAGTAAGGCCTCCCATGGGGAGTCAGCAGAGCCTGGTACATTCAATAGAGGCAGGCCCAAGCCCCTGCCCCTGCCTCCAGGCTCTACAAAGTGTCTCACCATAGGGACAGCAGCTCATGCACCAGGGATGGATCCTAATCCTACTGCCAAGGGTCCTACTAAGCAGATCAAGCTACACAACTGTCTCACTTATGCAGAGGGCCTAGTCCAGTCCCATAGAGGCTCCACAGGTGTTGGTCTAAATTACATGAGTTCCCACTTGTTTGGTCTGGTTGTTTCTGTAGGTTTCCCCGTCATGATCTTGATGTCCCTTGCTCATAGAATCCCTCTTCTCTCTCTTTGACTGGACTCTTGGAGCTCAGCCAGGTGTTTGGCTGTGGATCTCTGCATGTGCTTCCATCAGTTACTGAAGAAAGTCTCTATGATGACAGGGTATTCACTGATCTGATTACTTGGGTAAGCCATTTCAGGTACCTTCTCCACTATTGCTAGTAGTCTAAGCTGGAGTCATCCTTGTGGATTCCAGGAAACTTCCCTAGCACCCAATTTCTCCCTATCCCCGTGATGTCTTCTTCTATCATGCTATGTCATTCATTGCTCTCCTACTCCATCCCTGTTCCAGCTGGACCAACTCATTCCCTTCTGTCTCATCCTCCATCCCTTACATCCATTGCACCCCTACATCCCCAGTTTACTCATGAAGATCTAGATATAAAGCAAAGCATAACCAGACTACAACACACAGCTCCAGAGAAGCTAGCTAACTAGGAGGTCCCAGAGAGGGATGCATGGATCACCCTGGGAAGGGGAAATAGATGCCCATAGCATTCTTCACCTAAAATTTGTCATACTTTCAGCTTACATTCTAAAACTGTACTATGTAAGCCATATAAACCTCTTCTTAGTATTTCATGCCTTAAGAGAAGTATGGTTTTGAGTATTACTTGAATGATACTAGCTCCTAGCTCTTACCATTCATGCAATGCAGTACCTCTTGTGTTCTCTGTGTAGCAACATGAGTCTTTAAGATATTTCTTCCTGTTATAGATCTTCGTATTGCTCTTCCTGCTGTCATAAACTATGTGTCAGCTACCAAATTCAGTGTTTCTCCCTGCTTCAATAAATACTAATGTTCTGTTTTACTCCTGTTTCCCTATATGTAAAATCCTGTATCCAATTTCTCTGTTCCTAGTCTTGTCTCCATTTATTTTCTTGTCTTCTCAACCACAAACCTCATACGTCGTAAACTGGATTTGGTCTGCCAATATTATCTCCAATATCTAACTTACCTTCTGATCATTGCCATTAAAATGTATATCTTCCCCTAGTCTTATATAAGCACATTTGTCAAAAATTTCCTTATATGTGGTAAAATTATTCATCTGAGAATGTAACACATCCCACCAATATAATTTCTAACATAACCTACAGAACTCCATATTACTTCTGTAAGTGTCTACATGACTTCCTTCTCTATAAACAGCAGCTTTCAAAAAGTGAGTTACATAAGGTTTATCCAGTTTTCTTCTTCAACTTTTCACATCTTAGCACAATTGAATTAGTCTTGTCCATTCTTTTATTAAAGCAACACTTATTGCAATTACATAATCAGGGTCTTCTGTAAGTGGATTGTAAATGTGTTCTCACAATTTTCTCATCATTCTTTGTCCCTCTGTTGGAAACATTTACCTTGTATTTTGACTTCTAATTTTAATTTATCCTATTGCCCACCCCAGCTTCCTGATAAAATTCTTCCTTAGCATACCTTTAATATTTTCAAATATTGGCCTTCAATATCAACTATTCTATCTTTCTCAACCCCATGCCATGAATATAATGGCTTCTATTGACCTTCATGCATGGTGGTGATTTTTAAATTTTTCTTTAAATTCCTTCACTGAGTTATAGACAATGATCTTCAACTCTTTGCTACTGCTCAGCCATCATCTAAGTTTTAAATGTACTTATAAGATGATCGTTATATATCCCAATTTAAGGTCTTTTCTTCAGACCTTCCAAGCTGAAATTATGCTTTCTCTAGTAGTTCTTGTGTCAGTGAGAACTGTCCATCTCCATCATCATATGAGATACTGAGAGGTCCAATCACATATAAAGGACTATGCATCACTAACCTTTGGTTATCTCCCAAACACCACTACAATCACTTTTGTTGCCTTACTACTTGTCAACAGTTTCAAGTGTTCATCATTCTCTTTCTTTGTCTTGTAGTGACCTATTCTGTGACTAGTCTACTTTGTAAACTGACAACAGTCTCCAAGAACAATGGTAATTAACACATTCTTGGAAAACTTTCCTGTTCTTTCTTTTATGTGTTCATATTCTGCCTACAGACTTACTGTCTTTCATGTTTCCTCTATATTCTCAATCACTTTCTTTTTTTTTTTTTTTTTTTTTTTTTGGTTTTTCGAGACAGGGTTTCTCTGTGTAGCTTTGCGCCTTTCCTGGAACTCGCTTGGGAGACCAGGCTGGCCTCGAACTCACAGAGATCCGCCTGCCTCTGCCTCCCGAGTGCTGGGATTAAAGGCGTGCGCCACCACCGCCCGGCTTCTCAATCACTTTCTTATACAGATTGTTTATATGTCTTTTTTATATTTCTTACACAAAGGAGTTCTTTATTTGCAAGTAAGTTTTAATACATTCTGATTTTCAGAGTTCTTGTAGATTTACAAACTTTCACTCACATAACCTTCTCTTCATGTTTATGTGTACACTACTAAAAACTATTCATAAAAGGAAAAATCCTATCTTTTCTAAGCATTTTACCACAGTGATTTGCAAAGTTCCTGGTAGATGATAGGGAATTAACTTGTATTACAGAATGAATGAACGAATGAATAGGAAACATAAATTATTGCATTGATAACACACAGATATTTTACTACCGATAGCTTAAATTACCAGGAAAAAATATCTTAAATATAATTTCAATAGATCAAATTCTGAGTGCACATATAATCAACATGCAATAGCAGATTCTTTCCTGAAGATATCATAGGATACATATTCATAAAAGATATTATGGACAGACATAATTGAGAAATCCATTATGTTTTCAAATACATAAATATGTTTAGACAAAGACTTGTGGGAATAGTAAAAATTAATTAAAGTGACTGAAAACATTTCTATAAGAAACTCATTTTTAAGACTCATTATTTATACAAAACTCAACATGGAAAGAGAATTTAGAAATGAAATCAGAATGCTCAAATGTCAGTCATCTGAATTAGAAGCAATTAAATCTCCCAGGATTAAGAAAGGGATTTGTTTCAAGATCTGGGACACAGTGAAGTTTCTAAAGAATCTTAATGTGTTCTAGGTATGTGGGTTGGAAAATATCAAGGGCATGTAGCCAGGTAAACAATTAGAGATTTTTCTTCTGTGTCTTAAGTAAGGTTTATGACTGTCTTAATTGTAAATAACTCATGGTTAAATCCTTTGATGCATGTCTGAAATGTAAATTATTTGATTGTTTATTTAAAATAAGCCATATGATTTAGATACCAGATGTTCCTCTCTTACATCTATAAACTCACATAGCAGGCCTAATGTTAAATATAATATTCATAAGGGTCTATAAATATAGCTGACATATGCTATATTTATAGTGTCAAAATAATAGTGTTGAAACTATTGATACTCTATAGTTCAAAATTAATAATTTTATCATCACTTCAATGTACATTTGTTTCTTTTATCATTAAATATGGGATTTAGTTTTAATTATATGTATCTGGAAACATTTGTGCACCTTGTAAACAGTTTCATTTTGACATTTACAGGGAAAAAAGTTTACTTGCATAATAATTAGATAGTATTGTAGACATTATTTTGCTGATCATTTGTGTCATAGGGAGTGTGAATAAAAACATCTGAAAAGAAGCTGTGTCTGCAGAGACTGATCATCTGAGGAGATTTTGTTACAGTGGAGAGATTATGATATTACAGACTCAGAGGTTAGCTTCCTTATCTTGGGCCAGTTCCAGTCCTCCAGAACAGCTATTCCTTCGCTACCTCTGTCTGACACCAACATGCGTTTAATAGATGTGGCGATCTTTTATTTGTATGTTAATAAAATTTGCCTGGAGATCAGAGGTAATAGCAAGCCATTAACACAAAAGTCAGGCACATGCCTTTAATCCTATCTCTTGGCAGGCAGGGTCTCTGTGTGTTCAAAGACACACTAGGGAACAGCCAAGTGTGGTGACACACGCCTTTAATCCCAGTACCAACCACAGAGACCTGGAAGTCTATATAGACAGGCAGTAACAATGAAGTGAGGTATCTGGGCTAAGAGCCAATGAGAGGGCAGAAAAGCAAGGCAATAATGGTGTAGGTTAGACAGGAAGTAGTCGCATTTTGGAGGTGACAGAGCTGGTGAGGTAAGGTGGTTGGTGGCTCTCACTATTTCCCTGATCTCTAAGGCTTTCACCCCTATATTTGGCTCCATGTTTCTTATTTAATAAGACCATCTAGAAATTTGTCTACAAATAGATGAAAACCTTTTGGAACCCATTAGCTTAATAGACTGCTAGCTTCCACCAGTCCCCAAACTAAGAATGTCATTAGACAGCATCCCAGGCCTATAAAAAAGCTTTCTCTACATTGCTGTAACTGCCTTTCATATGTGCTGATATATCTATTGCCAAATTTGCTGTGATTTATGACTTTCTTTGTTCCATAAAATTATAAAATTTCACGAGGCTGCCTCCATAGTGGGACATGGAATTTGGAGTAAATTAAATTTGTGTTCCTGAGCCATTGTCACTTAAAATGGCTCAAAAACGATCTCTTATTCACTTAAAGATGAGAATTGTGATTTTTGCATCAAAAGAAGCTAATCACAGATTCAGAAAATATAAATCATGAATCTCTGATCAGTCAGGAAGTCTGATAGTTATTTAGATATAAAATATGTTATTATGAAAACCATTTATACCACTTCAGGGTATATATTATCTTAATGAATTGAATTAAATTATATTTCTTTGAGAGTTTCATACAATGTGTTTTAGTCATATTCACCTCACTTTTCTTACTCTTGCAGAGTTTGTGTCCTTTTCTATCTACCCAACTTTGTGTGATTAAAAAAAAATCCTTCTAGACCAAATTGTGTTCCCAATATATTCTTGTAAATATGGTCTCCCTCTGGGAGAGTGTTCACCTTACCTGAGACTACATTCTTAGTGAAAACTCTCACTCTATATTTAAGCAGCTAACAATTGCCAGCTCTATGGCTAGTGGTGGGATTTTCCACTCAAGTCCTCTCTCCATGTTGGGCTTTGGTCTGCTTGAGCTAGCCCAGGTCTTGTAGATGCTGTCATACTACTGTGAGTTCCTATATGTAGCTGCCCTGTTTTATCCATAAGATAATGTTTTCTTGAACTCAAACACCACCTAAGCTTCTTACACTCATTCTGGCCACTCTTCTCTGGTAATTCTCAAGCCCTGGGAACATGCTTGTGATACATACATTTGTTTTCATGGTACCTTTTCTGTATTCATTTTGTAGTAAGAATAATTGAGGGAGAGAAAATTATGCCAGAGAAACTTGAAATAATACAACTGATGCTTCAAAGGATTTACTAATAAACTGCCTTAGGAAATACAAAGTTCCACAAAGGAGTATTTAGCTAAGGAGTGCTGCAGCTAGTATGACTGGAAGATAAGAAGCATGTTGTTAAAGAAACTTTGCACAATAATTGAATTTGGGGGTTTCGGGGAAAATGCTTTTGCAAATGTTTGTTCACGAGAATTGACTCCAAATTAAGCTCCATTCCCATAACAAATGCAGAAAATCCTCTCTTACAGTTAGCCATTAAGAACATCACCATATCGAAGAGCATGCCTCTAACTGGCAGCTGAAGGGGGCAGCAAAGGGTGATAACAATCATTTTGTCTTGGTGTGCCATTAAGTCTTTATCAGGAGAATAATAATTCTGCCAGGTGGGCAAGATGACAGTCAGGTAAGAACTATGGCAAACAAACAACACTGTTGTACTTAAGAAATAACAGAAATGGAAATCAATTAGAACCACAATGCTGACCACTGGTCAGTGTGTCCTTATCTTCAAATGCTGTCAGTTTCTGGCTGTTTTGCACTTCACAACAAATAGTTTCACTTACCTTCACATAAAACATGCATTGTGTGAACGACTTGATGACTATAATTCAATTATCCTCCATACCTACAGAAACTCATCATGTATAATTTTGACAGTTTCTGATTTCTATTATAAACTCACTTTAGGAGAAGGTGTATCTGTAAAATCCATCTGAGAAACAGAACCTAACTTATGCACAATCAATTAAGCCATATCTATTTACTGATCCAACATCAACAAATTGCTTTAAGCAAATAGTTATTTTATTGTAACATAATAGTTATTTTATTATAACATTATTTATTATTTACTACATATCATAAATATTATACAACACATACTTATACTGATATTTTATAACATATACTATATATAATTTATTCTATAGCATATATTATTTCATTGTAATAGTTATTTTATTATTATAACATTAATATGTTCTAGGGAACATTAATATTTTAGGGAACTGAAAGTTATCAGTAGTTTTCATTGGAACAAAACAAACATCAATGAACACAAAGAGAGTACAGTTTATAAATGTAGGCACTTTTTTCCTTCTCTTTTTCTTTCTTTCTTTCTTTCTTTCTTTCTTTCTTTCTTTCTTTCTTTCTTTCTTTCTTTTTTTCTTTCTTTCTCCTTTGGTTTTTCGAGACAGTATTTCACTGTGTAGCCCTGGCTTTTCTGGAACTCACTCTGTAGACTAGGCTGGCCTGGAAATCCTGGAAATCACAGAGACCTGACTGCCTCTGCCTCCTGAATGCTGGAATTAAAAATACACACCACCACCAGCTGGCTAGCTATAAACACTTTTATATTATTTTATCAATACGAGATATTCATGGAATATATACATAACATATACATTTAATAAATCAAGAAAGAGAAGGTAAAATTTAATGATTCATATTTAAAATATAATTGGAAAAATACTTGCAGTAAGAAAGTAATTATCCTGAGGCTATATCTAGATTATGGAATCTAACTTCCAAGGGAATCTGTAAATAGTCTGTTCTTTAAATAATTTTATAAAGGTGTCATGAAATTTGTTAAGAATTGTTTTCTGTTTTTGTGTCCCAGAAGATTCTGGATTGGTTTCTCTGAAGTTGGGTACAGTTAGGTAACTGCTCTCTACTAGGAACCTTGGTTAATTCAGACAATAACCTTGGCAACCTTCTGTGAGCTCTCAGTCCACAACTTATTTGAATAGTTTCAGGAAAAGAAACTCCATATCTATGTATTCTATCAACATAAAAGAGCAACATGGTAAAATCAATTTACAAAAGATTAAAAATTCTTAAACAGTGGCTTGCTATCCTTTTGTTTTACCTATATGCTGTGGGCCAATAGCCCTTAGTTGCAGAGGTCAAAATAGGTAGAGAGGTAGCTGTATTTTCTTCACCTTTTCTACATAGAAAAGTAACCTTGGAGACTGGAGAGATGACCCTTTGAATCCCACATGGAGCTGGTTACCATACTAAATATCTGTAATTCCAGATGTCCCACAGCAAGATGCAAGGTAGAGACTGGAGAATCCCCAGAAGCCCATGGGCCAAGTAGCATGGCATACACAGCAAGGAATCATAAGAAAGCTCCAGTTCCATGCAAGGTGGAAGTTGAGAAACAATGTCTTCCACTCTCCACATGTGTATTGTGGCAGATATTTGCCTGCATTCACACACACACACACACACACACACACACACACACACACACACAGGCACACTTACATACACACATCATATACATACTCACGTGTATACACAAACAAGCACAAGTCATCAGGTCACTTTAGTCTTTGAATGTGCACAGCTTGCAGAGATGTTCTGTTCATCAAACTTTACAAAGAAACAGATTCTGGTTATTTTTTCCCCTACCCTTATCCTTAAAGACAGAAACATCATATTTCAGAGTAACCTGGATTTGGGGTGGATAAAGACTGGTCAGCAGTCAGTGGTCCTACTGGTAAGTGGAAGAACCTGTAAAAGGTGGAAATCATTGAGACTATCAGGGAAGGATAGGCATACGCCCTTGAAGGGACTACAAGCACAACAGTTCCTTTCTTCTCCTTGCTGAATCTCTAGCCCTCCTTGGAATGAACAATTTCTTCTGACATGAACTTGTACCAGAATGTACTGTTGGACTAGAGACACCAAGCAGCAGAGTCATGAATTGATCCTTCCAACATTATAAACCCAAATGAACCTTTTTGTAGACATACCTGTGGTATTCTAGCTGACTAGCATCTGCATTTTAATAAAGATTTATTGGATAAATAGATTTTTCTTTTCATATCATAGTTCAGTCAAAGATCATTGTTATGTGTGCAATAATTAATAACTACTTCACTTTTACCTTTTTCCACTGAGAGAAAAATATGTGGTATTACAATTGGAGTTTTGTTGGAGATATACCACTTAGTAAGCATTTTTGCTGGTAATAGCTGATATTACTACCATGAGATTGAAGTTAAGAGCATAACTGTCTGTCTCACCATCACATTAATTAGTAATTCTATAGTACAGTGGTGTTGTTATTTGGGAAGAACTTAAAAACGAGTAGAATGAAATTTTAGCTCTAGTTTGCATGTCTTTCACATCTCTATTCAAGGCAAATAAAGCAAGAATGAGAAATCATCATAGTATTATATCAAGTCATTAATAATTGACATAGATAAAATTAAAATAGGACTTTTACCCTTGGCAATTAAGATTCATACTGCAACCGAGGGTTCTATGTTCCCAAATGTTGGATATGGAGAATTATTTCAATGATGAAAATAACATTTTAATTTGATTTTTAGAGATATTGACCCAGTTCTTAACATATTTATTCATATTTAGTTGTGTTCTTTGCAATACAAAACCTACTGCTTGTGTGTATGCAATACTAAAGTCTGTGGAATTTTTGGTGACATACTTTGATAGCTTGTAGTGGTAGAAAAAATATAAAAACTTCAAAATTATAAATCTACCAGCTCTTTCATTTTTTGGTCTCACCTTCGTGATATTCCTGTTCTTAATGTTGCTGCATAGGTTTGGGCTTACTAGGAGTGTATTTCAGATGAAATATCATTGGTGCTCATAGGTCAGAGGGCACAGGAAATATATTATTGAAGGTAACAAGTCATGCTAAGTGTTTTGCACCAAATCAAAAAGGCTTTGGTTTACAATAGAAGATGATGTGGAATTCATGAGATGGTGATAGGCAGGTCCGAGTTAACTTTGATGGATGCAGACAGGTTGTGGTCTCCTCCTGCCTGTGAAAGCTGATACATTTTAGATCATCTTGCCTTGCCTGGAATCATTTCTGCCTTGGCTCCTGGCACTCCACTCTCCCCCTTTGACCCTTCAACTGTTCCCTTCAACTCATTTTATTCCTCAGTTTTGTGACTACATGAGGCACAACATCCTGTGAGTCTTCTGCACAACCAACTTCATGGTTTTATTTGAAAAAATATATGCACACTTAAATCACAAAATTTCATATCTAGCTAAAATTTCAATATGATTTTTTCCTCTGTCTTGATTCTTTGCATAAAGTTGAAATATAAGTCCCAAAATATCCAAATAAGAAATTAAATTTCTTTTTCATTCAAACCTAAATCAGATGCTCTCCTGTCATTTTTTTTTATTCAATTACTTTTAAAATTTCTTTCTTTTCTGTTTTTTAGGTATGCAATTGCAAAATACCTCCCTTCCTTTTCCAGCCTACAAAACCTCCCTTACACCCCTCTGTGCTCTTTTTGAAACTCATGGTCTCCTTTTTTTTATCAGTTGTTGTTACATACATGTATATTTCTATATTTCTATACATGTATGTAACAACACATATACATCTATATACAAACTTGTATATGTAAAAAAATGTATGTTTCTAAACATATAAATACTACCTGACCAGTCTGTACAGTGTTACTTTCATGTGTGTTTTCAGGGGTGATCGATCATATGGTACTGGACAACCACTTGGTGTGCTGTTCTCTGGGGAAGATTTGTTATTCTGCTCTCAACATTATTTACCTCTAGTTCTTTGTATATGGTTTGAGACTGAGTAGAGTTTGCTCTTTCCGCTCTGACATATGCATTGCTTTGTTTGTTTAGCTCATGTTTAGGCAGTATTGGTATCTTTTTTCAAAGGCTTATTTGTGTATGTTATTTTATGTGAATAACTGCTTTGCCTAAATGTATTTATGAGCAACAAGGGAATGCCTGGTAGCCCCGGAGGGTAGAAGAGGACATGAGATCTCCTGGAGCTTGGAGTTGTAGATACTTGTGAGCTAACATTATGATTTTAATATAAATTTTATTAACTGACCAAGAATAGGATATATTTTCAGAATATAATTGAAGCAATTACTTACACTGTTCTGTTATTAAAAATCTCGGAAGTCAGATATTGGGGTAAAAACATGATTGATCAGGGAAGTGGCCAAGAAGCAACCAGTGACCTCCTCTCTCTCTCCTTCCTTGATCCAATAAAGCCTGTGAATCTTTGAGCCCCTGTAGATGTAACCGACCGCCTTATTAAATAAGAAACACAGAGCCAATGTAAAGGTGAAAGCCCAAGAGGTCAGAGCTAGAAGCTTACCCGCTTTCCGCCAGCTAGCTTCTTCTGCCCAGAGAGCTCTCCGAAAAGGGAGTTTCTTCCTGTGCGGTTGATTTATAAGGAGTCCTGTTTCTTCCTTCTCATTGGTTATAAACTAACTACGTGGCTGTCTCGTCACTGCCTCTCTGTCCAGACCTCCCAAGTTTTCTATGGTTGGTATTGAGATCAAGGGCGTGTGTCTCCAATGCTAGCTGTATCCTTGAACACACAGAGATCTACCTAGCTCTGCTTACCAAGTGCTGGGATTAAAGGCGTGCGCCACCACCGCCCTGGCTTTCGCTATGGCTTGCTAATAGCTCTGACCCCTAAGCAACTTTATTTATTAACATACAAATAAAATCACATTTCAGTACAAATAGAATACCACTATAAGCCCCTCCCACTACTTTCTGTAGTATCTCTATCTGTCCTGTGTCCTCCCAAACCTCTATGGCTAATTCTGGTCAGGTGGTAGCTAACTCCAGCCTCTAATTCATGGTCAACTTTATTGTCAGTCTTGGGAGTGACAAAGTATGATCAAAATATCCCACAACATACAATTGTCTTCCAAAATAATAACACTTAAATATTATTGGCTAAATACAGTTACAATTCAAAACTTATCTTGTGTTCTCACTACTCCTTACCCTAAACATCCCATTTAAAAAGCATTAGAAATGGTGAAATGCTATTATCATTTATAATAAGACAAAATCTGTGTCTAAAAGGCAAATTGAGGATTAAGAAGAGGTGCTATTGCTTCAGAGCTCCATAGAAAACTCTCAATTCATACTTACATGTTGCTCAAAATCCATAAAAATGACCTTTACTTACTGTGTAAATTGTTTCAAAATCCCTGTGAGATGAGATTTTATAAAAATGTATATTATTTTAAATACCAAAGTGGAAATATAAGTACATGGGTTTCAGTCTTTGATGACAGCTTGTGTGTAATTTAGGTATGTAAAGCCACAGAGAGTGACATGGAAATAGCTGGGTGGAGGTGTTTAGAAGAGAAGCTATTGGACCCAGAACAGCAGACCAAATTTGAGAAAATGTGACGTGCACAGATAAACCATTCCTGACCATGTATGTCAGTCAAAGTTTTTGTAACATTTTTCTTAATGTATTTATTAGTGTATGAAATACTAATTCCTTTAGTTGTCTCTTATCTTACCAATACTGGAATGTTGTCTGTCTGGTTGTGCACGTCTGTCTTCTAGCAGATGGAAGATGAATCAGAAAGATAAAGAAATTGTGGCAAGCATGGGCTACATAGAAAGAACCTATCACAAAACAAAAGAACATTAATAAAAACAAAAATTAAAAAAAAACAGAAATGTGTATGTGAAAAATACTCCATCCCTCCTCTAAAAACAGAAGTGAGTAATTATCTGTGCATATTTTAGTTGAAGTACTTCTCAAAATTCAACAACTGCTTCAAAGGCCATTTGATGTAAACTTCTGTCTATTAAAACACAAATAGTCATGTATAATGACCTTATATCATCTCATTTAGATAGAGTCATATGTCAAAATTCCCAAGGAGCAAACACACTTATTGTACTGCATGAAAATGCAGAGCACTGAAGTATGGGCCTTAAGGCAACCTCTAGGTTAATAAACATGAAAATCAAAGCTCACAGGATAAAAATGCACTCATGAGTTAAGAAGTTTATGCTATTGTTCTCTATTGATGAAGAAAATTGATTTTGGTTTAAATTCATAACTAGATCTTTATTTAACTTGCACATTATCTTCTTTCTGAGAATATTTATACTATTTTGATGCTTAGTCACAATTTTAAACTTAAATTACTGAACCTAGGAGCACAAGTTGAAGTGGATTACTTTTGAAATATTTCTCAAGTAATTCTTATGGAATGCATTCACTCTGAGATGGTATTACATTTCTAGCTTTCATTATAAACTGGCATCATCCATTATAAATTTACAATAGTTTCATATATTTATTGTCTCACTCAATGTTTCATTTTTAATTATTTATTCTCTCTCTGTTTATTTCTCTCTCTCTCTCTCTGCTATCTGTTTCTCTCTCTTTCCTCTTCTCCTCCTCTCTCTCTCTCTCTCTCTCTCTCTCTCTCTCTCTCTCTCTCTCTCTGTGTGTGTGTGTGTGTGTGTGTGTGTGTGTGTGTGTATGTGTGTGTTTGTGCCCACAGAAGGTAGAAGGGAGATGTATACATGTCCATAGAAGCCATGAAAGCATTCCCTGAGTGCAGGACTATCTGCTGGAACTTCTCAAGGGCCTCATCCCTGAAGAATACTGACCATCTCTCTTCCAACAGCCATTAATTACCAATAGATTCTCATCTAAGGGTGAAATTTCATGAGCCCCTCACCTTACTTACTGTTATGTCAATTGGTCTGACCTTAAGAGGTTATATGCTTAATGATATTGTCATGTCCTGAAAACACCGTTTCACACAGAATTCCATTACTGCAGGGTCTAGCAATCTCGCATCTCTTCTTTAGAACTGATTCCAGAACTTCATGGGAAGAGAGGTGATATAAACATCACATTTAAGGTTGAACACTTCACAGTCTTATTCTCTTCACTTTACCAAGTTTTGGGGTCTTTGTATTAACCTTCATGCACTGAGAAAAAGAAGCGTCTCTTAAGAATGTCAAAAGTTACAGTAATCAGTTTGTATTCAGACAAAAATTCAGGGAATAGTTTCATATTATGTTCCTTGAGCAGAATAATTGTGTTAGGTCTTCCTCTAGGGCAGAGTTTATCAACCTTTGCGTCATGACCCCTTTTGTGGGTCAAACAACCCTTTAGGGGTTGGCTAATACCATCAGGCACAGTGGTTGCCTAATACCATCAAAAAACACAGATATTTACATTTTGATCATAACAGCAACAAAATTATAGTCATGTAGTAGCAACAATAATAATTTCATGGTTGAGAGTCACCACAACATGAGGAACTGTATTAAAATGTCATTGCATTGGGAAGGTTGAGAACCAGTGCTCTAGGACCTCTGTGTAGACAGACAAGTTTTTGGCTCAGTTAACAATACTAGACAGTTGTGACATCTTGTGACATGAGCTTTAAATACAACCAGAAAGTAGTTATATTTATACATAACAATATCCATGCATCCTCAAATATATCCATGCATCATGTTCATATCATGCCAGACAATTCCTTATTGTAACCACAGTGTTCATAGCTTGGTAAGAGCACAAGATTGGCTCCAAGATTATACTTCCTGGTGCTTTTTCTGCTCAAACTATATGTTTTGTATATCTGTTCGGTCCATTTGCTCCTTTTCATTTTAGTTATGTGTAAAGAGTTATCACTAATAACCATGTGACACAGTCAGTACTAGGCTATTTTGAAATTTCCACTGCCAAAGACGTTAATCCAAAAACTCTTCAATTTAACCTCAGTCAGACTCTAGGACAAGTGCAAAACCAGCCATTTTTTTTTTGGCCAAAATATCATAAGAATGGTGTCTAGCTCAGCTATTGGGGGATTTATTAAGGCAACTCCACATAGTTAAAAGGGAAGTTTATTTTGGGGGTAACTTACAACAAGTAAAGGGATAGGTTACAGGGTCTGGGAGAGGTAAAGTGCAGTCCAGCAGTGTTCTCTGGAGAACTCTGTTCGATCTACTGTCCAACTTCCAGGATTACCAGCAACCAAGAGAGCCAGCACATCCTGATCTTGGGTTTTAAGGGCTCCCATCTCGGCCCTTTCTCAGGGGCAGGCCATAGGTAGGTGTGACAGTTACTGGAAGCCTCAATGGGGGTAGTGCTTCCAGGTCAAAGCTGGAAAAGGAACTCATTACAGTCAGCTACTTATATTCTTCCCCTCTGAAACCTCTTGTGCTGGGCTATCATACTCCACTTTGCTCATAGCATTATGTACTTTCTGTGTTCCTACTAGCATGGCCTATTAAACTCTGCTTAAAACTTTTGATGCTTCTTCAAAATTTCAAAGTCTTCCACATTCCTCTAAACAATAGCATAGTCAGGCTTTTCATAGTGATATCCCATTCCTGATATGAATGTATGTCTTAGTTACCCTTCTCCTGATGTGAAGGGATACCATGTCCAAGGCAATTCTTACAAGAGGAAACATTTTTTCTTTTCTTTATTTATTTTTTTCATTTTACATATCAACTATTGTTCCCCCTCCCTCCCCTTTTCCTGCTCCCCCCAAGCCAACCCCCATCCCACCCCCACTTACTTCTCATAGAGGGTAAGGCCTCCTTGGGGGTTCAACACAGACTGGCATACCAAGTTGGGGTAGGACCAAGACCTTCCCCCCTGCATCAAGGCTGAGTAAGGTAAACAACCATAGGGAATGGGCTCTAAAAAGCTATTTCATGTATCAGGATAAGTCCTGGTCCCACTGCCAAGGGGACCCACAAACAGATCAAGCCACACAACTGTCACTCTCATTCAGACAGCCTAGTGTGATCTCATGTAGCCTCCCCAGCTGTTAGTCTAGAGTCCATGAGCTCCCACCAGCTTGGGTCAGCTGTCTCTCTGGGTTTTCCCCATCATGATCTTGTTCCCCTTGCTCCTGGAATCCCTCCTTTCCTTTTTCAAGTGAACTCCAGGAGCTTGGTCAAGTGCTTGGTTGTGGGTCTCTACATCTGTTTCCATCAGTCACTGGATGTAGGTTCTATGATGACAATTAGGGTAGTCACCAATCTGTGTAAGGGGAAGGCTGATGCAAGCACCCTTTCCACCATTGCTATGAGTCTTAGCTGGGGATATCATTGTGGGCTCCTGGGTATTTCCCTAGCACCAGATTTCTCCCTAACCCCATAATGGCTCACTCTGTCAAGATATCTCTTTCATTGCTCTCCCTCTCTGTCCCTCCCCCAACTTGGTCACGTCTTTAATCCCAGTGGATCTCTATAAGTTTGAGGCCAGCCTGGTCTACAGAGCTAGTGCCAGGACAGCTAGGGCTATTGCACAGATAAACCATGTCTCAAAACAGACAAACAAACAAAAACAAAAACAAAAACAACAAAAGGAGAGCCACTGACCCTCAAAAAGAGGAAGCATTTAATTGAGGGCTTGCTTACAGTGTCATAGGCTTAGTCCATGCTTGTCATGGTGGGAAACAGGAATTATCCTGTAGAAGACCCTAAGAGTTTTACTTCCTGATCACCATGCAATAGTCAGAGAGAAAGAGTAACTGGGTCTGGGATGGGCTTTTGAAACCTCAAAGCCCACCTTCAGTAACACATTTTCTCAAACAAGGCCACACTTCTTAATCCTTCTCAGTAGTACCACTCCCTGGTCATTAAGCATTCAAATGTATGAGCCTATGGAGTCCATTCTCATTCAGGCCACCACATCACTGTCATCACAGGTGTGATAATGTAAACTCTTTTCAAACACTTTCTACCAAGCAGAGGGTATCGAACACATTGCTCAAAAAGGAATGCCTAGGCATTGTTTCATCAGAATAAATTTTTCTATGTTCAGATAGCACATCACTAAAAATTTCTTAGTGGCATGGTTCTTGTGGGCTCCAGTATAGTTAACACCAGCCACATGACACTACTCTTTTTCTTTTAGAAACAGAGAACTGAAGTGTTTATAGAGTCATGAAGGCTCCATTGCATTTTCAAAGGAAATCCTAGGATGTAATATGGTAAGAGTTCCTGGAAATAGTCTCAAACATATTTTTAAGCAATAAAAGAGAAACTTAAGCTGTGGTGGAGACATCAGGAAAGAAGAAATGACAGCAATAGGAAATGTATGCATCTTGAAAGTTAATCATTGGATCATGGCTTGAAAGCTTCGTCTTCAACATACAGTATGGGCAATCAGAAAACCCTTAGAGAATTAAAACTAGTCAAAGAAATTCACATAAGGTCAGGCCCTTGAAGGAAGTACTGATGAAATGGTTCCTTCCTGGTTATTTTAAAATTTTGTGCTGCCTCATGAGCATGAGATAAACAAACCTCTTCTATATTGGTATCCAACCATGTTGAACTTGCTGCTACAGATCCACAAAACATGTTAAAGCATGATGGACTGAAATACTTTATCAGTGAAAATGAAACTTCAGTTTAAGTTGTTTATCTCAGGGATTTTGTCACAGAAGCAGAAAACTGTTTCATACAATTGGTATAAAAATGTTAGAAACAGAGTGCATATATATTTACATACTATATTTAATATGTATTTAATATTATTGCCATAATATATGTGTTTTGTGTTTATCTTATATATTACACAATTATATTCTTTCAAATCTGTTTCTTTTGAGAAGAATCACCAGGAATCACACTGATAGATTAACTACCAAGTTGTCCA